>JAUELE010279704.1:0-10424 GCA_031471655.1 Diodora aspera
GGGGCGTAACTTGCAATGAATTATTCTCTCGCAGTTTCAGAGAGCAGTATGTATCGTCTTTGGCACGTTCTTTGTTTTATCTTTGCACTTACTTGAAGAAGTATTTGCAATGTCATGGCAAAGACATTATTAAAGTTGAACAATTTTCGGGTTGCTTGTCAGCTTTTAGGAGGGGTGGAGGTACGTCAAATCCGACTTTGTGTGGGGCTCATATGCAATCTTAAACTAGTGTATGTTGCAAATATGTATACGAATTTCATCACATGTGTGGCCGCTAGAGGTGTGATGTCAAATTGTTACAGGTGGACAGCTCCAAGGACTGACGGACGGACCAATGCCGGAGTCTTCACAATGACCAGCTGAGCTAACAATTCGTGCACAAATGGTCGTTGAATGCATCCCTCGTACTTATTCAGTCGAAACAGCAAAAACATATATTTAAATTTAAAATAATAATAATTGAGTTGTGTGGACAGATTCCTCAAGAATGTATAGTGAATCAGATACATGGTGAAGAGAACAAAAGTCCGTATTTTGAGAGCAGGGATGGCGCCAATCAAGGAACTTTCGCCTTCCCGTCGGGGAAAAATATAGTAGTGCGTCGGGGAACATTTCGGAGAAAATGTGTGTATTTGAAAATGTGTGTATTTGTCGGGGATTTCAGACCCCTTGTCGGGGACCTCACCCCCACGTCGGTGGATTCCTGGCGCCACCCCTGTTCGAGAGTGTTTCCAACAGGAACATACATGTTCACATGGAAAGCCAGACAAATGTATCGATGTTCAGACAGTTGCCTGCACGTAAAAGGTTGTAGCGGAAATGCATTATTTGACAGTACAAGACAAATCACCCCATCATTACACATAATCATCGCAGTGTACAATCAGTGCCCAGACATTTGACCAGCACTGACGTTAAATACCAAATATAATCAGCCTATAATAGCACCAACAATTCCAGTAGACCACTGTTATGACAGATGACGTCAGGGACATCAATGATATTGTGACAGTCGTGAAACAGTTTGTCCCGGCACACACGCACTGGTCCACTTCAAGGTAGTGGGTCTGTATTGTATCAAGATAAGCAGTGTGTACCTTCATTTACATGTCAGTAATGTGCACACACGCAATACGTGCAGCTGCATTTGCACGCGAGTCCATTTATACACACGAAGGCTAACAAGGATTCCTAATATTGATATATATCAGCTTCTTGGTCTATTTTTTTCCAATTTTTCGGTACAGTTTTCCAGGCAGACTCAACAAAGACGCCCTGAGTTATAAAACCGCAAAAAAATAAACTAAGACGTTGATACCCACAAGTAGATTCTTGCAGTTTCTAGATTTCGCTGAAAGATATACACTACTCAACATTTGATAGGGATACCGGATATTTTTACCAATTGGCAGAGAATGATTACATTTATTCCAGTCAAATTAATTTACACAATCAGTTTACGTTAAATTAAATTCCCATAGTTTTCACGTGCATCAGAAATAACAATTTGCACGTGCGCAACGTGCACGTTGAAGGAAGTGTCAGTTGGCGTTGAAAGCAACCACATTTGACGGTCTGCATTGCTAAACATTTGGGTATCTTTATATGGTTAAATGTGATACGTAATGCAACCAGAATCCCAAAGACGGCGTTTGAGTAATGAAAACATGGCAAGGGGGTAAGAATGCTGAAGTAAGATGCTGAGCAAAACAGGTTGTAAGAACTGTAAATGTTTCACAGAGCGTGGTGTCCCATATGTGGCACTGTTACCAAAACACTGGAAGCCCGACAACATGGAGGAGGTCGGGAAAGGGCAACTGTAGCTGCTGATGATCAATTTTTGATCCTTCAGGCAAAGACGTCATCCAATGCAAACTGCAACGCAGCTGCGAAATGAACGTTTCTGGTGTACGTGTTTCTGTCCAAACAGTGCGTCGACGTCTTCATGACGCTGGATTGAGGTCCTTTAGACCAGTTCTGCGAGTGCCTTTAACCGGACGTCATGTTCAAGAGCGTTTGCAGTTGGCAAAGCACCATGCAACATGGACCATCGCTCGACCCAGACGTATGGGAGGTTCAACTCCCAACTGGGTCGTGTCTTTGAGTTTTGGAAGCATTGCTGTAGGCTAAACCTAAGCCCGGGATAGGTTGGTTCGTACCCAGTCTCTCAGATTGCTGCAAACCTACACCAGGCTACTGATGTCCGCGGCACAGGTCAGACAATTAGAAATCGTCTACACGATGCCCATCTTCATGCTAGACGGCCTTGAATAGCACCGCCATTGACCAATCGCCACAATGCCAATAGACGCGAATGATGTACACAACGCAGGAACTGGTGAAAACGTCGGTGGTCACGTGTAATTTTCTCAGATGAGTCCCGGTACGCTTTAGACTTCCCTGATAGGCGTGGTAGCATCTGGCGACGTCGTAACGAACGCCATGCCAATATTAACCTGATGCAGCATGACATATTCGGTGGTGGGTCTGTTATGGTGTGGGGTGGGATCACTATGACTAACCGAACCCCACTCCATTTCGTGCAAGGAAGAGTTACTGGCCAGTACTATCGGGACAACATACTGACACCCTATGTTTCCGCGTTTGCACGACGTGAGGGACGCCGTTTTGTCTTTCAGGACGACAACGCCCGTGATACCCGTGCAAGAATAGTCGATAACTAAGCTAGGAGTCACACGGAGCATTCATCATTCATACTTCATCATTGACACTTCATACTTCAAAAATTAAACCTATGGTAAACCATTGTCATTGTCACACGGAGCATTCATCATTCATACTTCATCATTCATGGATGTCATTCAAGATTTCTTGAATGACGATGTTCATTCTTTCATACATCAATGATGGAAGTGTGGAGAATTTTAGCGATCTACAATTCGTAAATTACCTCCCTGGGGGGATTTCTCATAGCAGGATGTTGGATTACGGACTTGCCACTCGACGAATCTGGGTTCGATTGCCGCAATCGCCATTGTGTTGATTTCAAAGTTTATCAAACGTTTTGTCAGTAACATTATATCAAAACATTGCAGACCCTTTTAATAATGACTTCAAAACATCACAAAACGGTATATAAATCGTATTCGCCCAAAACTAACGAATTATTTGAAGTATGACGTATGAAGGATGAATGCCTCATGTGACAGCTTTTTGAATGATGACTGTTGAATCATGAATGACGAAATTTAAATGATGAAGTATGAAGTATGAATGCTCCGTGTGACGTCTGCCTAGAGGCTTTACAAGTGTTTTAGTATGTAATGAGGGAGCAGGAGACAATAATTATTACTCCTCTGACACTCCGATTCCTGCCCTCACGTAACTGAGGCGGGTATAGTAGAGAAGACTATCAGAGAGAAAGACGATGCTCGGTTTGCCTTCATTCAGCGTTTTGATGCAAATCTGACACATATAGGTACGTTCGCAGAAACCATTGTAGTCTTACGTGTACTTTTACACACGTATATTTTCATATTAGAAGCTACCAGGTATGTACTGTAAACGTCTACACATCTGGGTCCTGTTTTACAGAGCAATCTTAGCGCTAAGTTGATCGTAATCTCTTAAGTTCAACATGTTAAAACCAACAAAGCAACTTCAAGCTGTACTATATGTCCTAAACTCACTCCCAGATTGTGAGAAATATGGACAAATGTTTACCACAGTTAGTTCAAAATTAACGGAGCAGCTAAGATTAATCGTAACTAAGATTGTTTTGTAAAATAGGGCCCTGTACGATTGCTGCCCAAATACAACCACATTGATGTACTGTCCAGAATAACAATCAGCAGAAAACCAACGCACATTGATGCGATTTAACTGACGAAACACCCTTATGTGAATAACGGTTATAGGCCGGAAAAGCGAAAACTGAAAGGTAACACTGTCAAAATGGTGTCGCTCTGCTGGTAAGGGCAAGGCTGAATAAAGATGTTGACTGACGCTTTAACAGAACACAACAACAGCAAATCTGGTATTACCGTATTTGCCATTAAGAACTGTTTTAAATGTACTAAACATAGTCTGCATTTTTTATGTATGTATATTTGAAAATAAATACACACATTTCCTGGAACACGGCCTGATGTAAATCTGATGAAATAATTTAAGAGAGGCGAAAGATACGGTCACAAAATATGGTGTCAACATCAACTAGTAAAGGCGCTGACTGTACAGGTTTGCCTTAAAGGATCTAAATTATCTCGGTCTTCTTATTCTGAGTACTCTCGCAACAAGAGTAACATGGTTTTGACTACTTTTAATATTACTACTTTCATGTTGATGAAGCAGATTTATGTTCTCTTTTAATTCAATAAGTTTATTAAACGATTTGTGCTACAGTAGGATAATATTAGTATACGGTAATTTAAATGTTTTCTTAGCATAAACACATGTCGCTCTTCCGGGACGCAACATTACGCAATACTGGCGCCACGAAAATGATATACATGTACATTGTATTTGGCTTTCGCTGGCTGACACCGATGAACTATATATCACTTCCTACGGGTAATCAGACGAATCAGCGTCACAGACTGTGGGCATACAAAGGAATTACTGTAAGATTAACACAAGCGGGTACGTGTATATGTATTCATTGTTTCGATTGTTGGTTTGGTTGGCATGCATGTACATTAAAGACGAGTACACTGTTTGTCAATTTGCTTGCAAATCCATAAATATTTTCACGTCAACCTTTCACCATGCATATGCACCCGTGAAATATTTCCGATAATTCTTTTAATGTAAACCTTGCATCAAGACAATACTATATACGTTATCACCTGTACCGTAACATACAACAACCAAGGTTTGATCGTTTATTAATGACAATAAAATCTACATTATTTTAGAGTATATTGAAACAATTTAAGGAGCAGGTGTCGCCGATGTTGGTGCAACAACATGCAGTCGCGGATAAGCAGCTGTGAGTTGCTTGATCTGATGGTGTGTTGAAACACCTGTGTGAACCACGATTTGCTGGCCGTTGATTTGGAAGTTGCATTGTGAGTGTGGTCGAGCTAGAGCACAGACAGTGTAGATGGCCATGTCAAATTCTGGACTGGTTCCAACAAAAAATGTCACGCCTTTAGCCGTCGCATTGTGCCATGTGAATGTGATGTCTGCGATATTGGGATCCTGAAATTGGTAACATCGACATATTTAACATGACGTGAAAACACTTTTTTCAATTCATGCTATCATGCTTTCGGAGCTGTAATGATCACAACCTATTTATATCTGCCTGGATAACGGCAGTTAATCTAGTGAGAGCTAACTAAATGTTTTTTTATGTAGAAATTGTAACGTCATTAGATGCCGTGGTGCAATCGTAACTACTTGTCTCTTTCCGTGACCGGGCTGAATATTCGTACAGTCGAGTAAATTACGCATGGCGGAGGAATGACAATCAGAATGAGTGACGTGCGATTTCATATACATTGTAGTCCTGAACGGATTAAGCCGAGTGTTACCACACGAATTCGTGGCGCACGTTTAGAAGTGATACGACCAAATAGTTCATTGAAAGTTCTTCTTTATTAATTTGTTTGGATGGTGATTAAAAACACAAATGTGCTTATCTCTTAAGTCTGAAATTGTAGGATTTTTATGGCATAGCATTTCTTTAATGACATCTTTTTTCCCGAATATGATCATGCGACGGCGCAAAGCCACGACAATTCAGAGTTATCTTTCCCTACAATACTTTTCAAACCAGTTTCAGGGCAACGGAAAACCACTCGTACGTGACGAGTAACATTCAGGTTTCGGGCAAGTAGTTTCACATTAACACTCATAATACTTTTTTCTGGAGACCTGAGTTTCTTCTTGTACTCGCTTTGCGCTGGACTGAGGTGGGTCTTATGTAAATGGCGACGAGAGGCATAATATTTCTTTGCCAGGTCACGGAAAGAGACGAGTAGCTACGATTAGTCTTGACGGTAATGATGTCCAATGATGCTGCATAACATAAATTCGTCTCGTCAATATTTATACCGCTTAACATAGCCATAGTCAAACTTTGTAACTATATACAAACCACGTTTGTCTTTTTTTCTGGAGAGCATACACTCAAATCGTATGTTGCAAGCACCACAATTATGAGCTCTCTAAACAAGTTTCCAATACTTGAGTTTATTACTTGAGAAGTACTTGTATTGTCATGATTGCTAATACTGAGAATACATTCAACAAAGAAGTACCCTGAACTACCTTTTATCAAAACCGGATAGTGCTGGTCATTATCTATACGCAATATACATTTACTTCTATTGACAACAGTCTGCAAAATACATGTAGGATTACCATGTAGATTAGTTCACATAACCATCGCTGATGCTGAGGATGAACACTGATCACACATAATGAGAATCGACAATGCAAAACTAAATATAATTGATTTTGACCTACGCCGATATAGCCTCCATAATGGGGGCAAGAGGCGACGTAAAATAAGCTGGTTTTTAACTATTTGGACCTACGCTTTTTGACAAGCGCCTCTGATATTTATAATGAATATCTTGTCTAAAATGGGGCGATCATTTGACCTTTACTGACGAGAGGGGGGGGGGGGAGATTGTAATAGTTTGCTGACAAGTGTAAAGAAAATAAGTAAATTGCATGAATAATGCTTAAAATGAATGTTTCAGCAATAATATTAAGGTCGGAAAACGGGCTTTCACCTATTTGAGACAGAGTCAACCTTATTTTCGCAATATCCCCCAACAAACAAAAACAATATAAATCGATAGTAGTGAAAGGCACAACTAATTATATATAAATCACTTGTATGAAGTTTTAGTAAACAATCAATACTGGTTTCACAACAAAGCATACCATGAAAAAATGGTTTAAGTCCAAATTGTTGCCCTAGACATTATAAAAAAAAAGCAATTGGAGATACTTCCTAGAAGTAAAATGCAAACTTAAGCATCTAGCCTGATGTACTTACAAAGTGTCAAGATGTCATGAAGAAGTGTCGAAAGGTTCACTACATGTAAGTGGAGACATTTTGTTTTTCCAGAAAGCGTAAAAAATACAAATTTAAAGAAAATTCAGAACATCAAGCCACAGCTAAACCACTGTACCACTACATAATGGGGCATTAAAAAAAATAATCTCATATAGACAGACTAACGGACGAATCAAACAACGGAGAAACGGATAGACGAAGGGACGGACGGAGCCCGTTTCAATATAAATATGATATTTTGTTATAAATTAATAGTTAGTAGATGATTGTCTCATGCCATGAGATATAAATAGTGCGCAAGAGAAAAAATGTTCAGCCCCAACCCCTCTCCCCTACAAATCAAAGGGTTGCTCCCAAATTGAGATGAATGGTCACCTGTGTATTGGCTAGGTATCCGTTGTAGTTGATGTTCCCAGCTTGCTGCTGCAGGTAGTACTGTACCCAATTGTGTAATCCAGCAACATGGCTACTGGCGTTGTGGGTATGTGTCGCATGATTGTGAGAAATTTGACCAATCATTACTTGTTCGAATCCACTGTTGGACAGAACTGAAGCGTGACCTTTTGGATAGAGTTCAAACCAAAGTTCGTTGATGACCGTTCTGAATGCATGCATGTCACCCCGTATGAACCCTGGCAACAGAACGAAATAATGGGAATAAACCAAATCTTCAAAATTGTTCCAGTTATGGTGAAATATTTCGATCTTTCTTTCAGGATTTACATCCGGTTTTTATTCTTAAAAGAAGAACACTTATTATTTGGCTGTGTATAATGTCGAGAATATATCAGAGCTATGATATATTGTATCAGTTAGTTTTCATCTAAAACTGACTATTTCGATCAAGTTATTTTGCGGGTCTACTCACCAACAGTTTGATTGGCATACTGACCTGATAAGCATTGGTAACTTACGAGGGGCATTCAAAAGGTCCCAAGACTCACCCAGAAATTTAAGTGGTAACTAGAACTGTTTGATGTGATTGCATACAACCACCTTTATACGACTACATCTACGAATTCAACTGCTTGTCTTCAGTGCATTGCAGTTGCGACCTTAAAAAAACAACTGATGCAAGCTGCTTCTACAAATAGCGAAAAATGAAATTCGCCCACTTCTTAAAGGTGAAATAAGAAGGCGGGTCCTAACCAAGTGTCTTGACCATGTCTTCATGGGTTTCCTTTGGGTGAGACGTTTGTTTTGCAAATACATAATCACATCTTCTCCATTATTAAAAGTAGCTTGCAACTTCTGACGTTCAAAAGGTCTCGATAGCAATGAACTAAAGACATAGAACTGAATTCGTAGGTATAGTTGTATGAGTGTTGGTAGTATGCAGTCACATCAACAAGTTCTAGTTACTAATTACATTTCGGCTTCAGGCTTAGAACTTTTTAAATGCCCCTCATAGCGTATGTGGAAGGCGTTGACTGTGAGACGTGTATTTAATTCCCTCGATGTCATAAAGCTTAAACATTTTCCTCCGCATAAAAACATCGTTGTGTTGATGAAAATAAAATATGTATGTCTTACAGTAATTACCAATTGATATACATCCATGAAGATAACTGAAGCGTATTATTACCATTGCTGACGAGGAAGTTGAATGTCATATTCCACACTTTGGTCTTGGTCAAGGCATTCCAGAACTTGTTCTCCTCCTGAATCTCATGACCTGAACGGTGTTCTGCATGTTTCACGTTCATTGCATAGTTGTCCAGCAGTGTTACAAAGGCTGGGTACGTACTACTGTTATCAGCCAAGTTGGTGTCTAGGTTTGTACCAGCTTGTGCAATTAAACTGTAAATGTAAACAATAAGAACTTGTCGCCAATATCCCCCGCCATGCATACAGTTTTCTTCTCTTTTTGTTTTTACATTTAAGAGTGACCATAAGATAACGGGATTGTATGTCGAAAATACATTTTATTTCTAGCAGTACATTAGTAAAATATTTTGCCTGTATATAAAAGCTGATTACATTTACAGATGAAATGAACGAAACCTTGTCTATCCATCTTAAGACCTTTTTGAAGTCTCAAGTTATATTTTTTTTCTAATTATATTATCTAAGATATTCAGTCTGTACATGCACGATGTATTTGTCATAATATCTACATATGAATTGCACCATGATCAATGAGCATCTGCAAGGGAACACCGTCGAAATCATTGCCACGAGAAACGTTTACACGATGGGTGTTGCGTCTTAAAGTGTAATATGCAACCTAAATTCAAACGGCCGAATTTCATCGTATCACACACTTCAGAGGTCAAATAATACGATCCCGGAAATTATATAACAATTAACTGGAAAACCTTTACAAATATTTCCCAACAGTATACATTACATGAAATCATTAGACCTATCGTCGAAATAAAAGAAAAGTGTGTACGACTGCGTTTACACATCCAAAACTACAGCAGTTTTCAGACGGAAACCGCGGACTAACTAGCATACGTGGTAACAAGACATGGAAGTGCTAAACACGAAAAATAAAACCAGAAAATACAACCACACAGCTTTCCAGCCAACGGCAGACCTTTACGAATCGCAAGCAGACAAAGATCGCGCGCGATCTAATCCTACCAGATCGAACTTGTTTGATATTTTCGCCCAATTTATTTTCAATCGCAAAGGTCTGCGGTGAAGCAACGATTCAATTGTTTGAGATTTTTTTCAACTACCAATCAGAGGCCGCGATTTTATCACGTGGGGTCACAAAAAACATGTGATTTATTGTAATTCAGTCATGTGACTAAAAATCGTGAACGATCAAATCGTTGGTAAGTTTGTGTGTGCGGTGGACCAACGACTCAATCGTTTGCAATCAGATCGTGCGCGAATTTATCGTGAACGATGTGATCGCAAAACGTCTGCGGTGCCTCTTAGGGAGGAGGAAATGCATGTTTACGCTGTCATATTGATTTAATTGGTAACAGTTTCGACCTCTGTCGGTTTCAGTTGTAACGACACAGATACCAGAGAAAGGCAATGAAGAAGAGTTAGCAAATTACTATCAGTAGTACGGACCTTTTAGATCCATGACCGTACGCGTATACTTGACGACAATGCAAACTAGTAATTTGGTGAACAAGTAATGTTTTCCTGACGACAAATGCGACATCTTTACGAAACAGTGACCCGACGGCATGTACAGGTATATATATATACTCACTTGCTTGTAGAAACATCTCCTTTGAAAGTACGATTAATTTGCGTCTGATAGTTAAGAGAGTAGGCAGACCCGTCAATCCTGTTGATATCGTTATCCCAGATACCCTGAGCAAAGGTAGTCATCTCCTGGGGAGTTACCACCAGTCCAGTCTCCGGACCTTGACAGAAATGAAAGTTCCTTGATGTTAATTACTTATTCAATTTGAACTGGCTACGAATCTACATATCGGTTGGGGGGGGGGGGGGGGGG
>JAUELE010279814.1:5369-17870 GCA_031471655.1 Diodora aspera
GAGGGGATTTGAAGGGGGGAGGGGTCACAGGTGTTCTTAAGGAACGTTTGATGCACTTTCTGCTTATCCATGTATATATCATCATATGTGAAGAAGAAGAGATTGACAACTAAAACTCAGTAGTTCAATTGTTTCATTAATTTAAATACGATAAACTCTTTAAATAATTGTTTATCAGTTAGTGAAATGTCCCGAGGACCTTACGTTTATGTTTCAGGTTTGTTCGATTACGTTTGGTGGGTATAGTTTATTTGTGACAAATTATAATGGCACTGCCATCCTGACATCTGCTAGTGACCACTTTTGGAAACATTTGAAAAGCAATAATGTATGTAAAAAAAGGTATGTTGCTTTGTGTATATTAGTGTATGTTAAAAAAACCCTTTTACTTACAATTACATTTTTTCCTAACGGCTGGGAGGCGAACTCTGTACCATTACACCACGTGACCCACATATATTATTTGTCTAATAAAATTATCGCACAGAACCTCAGGAACCCAATTGTGGTCTTCATGTTCAATTCCTAGAAACCTCAGAACCCCCTGAACTCCACAGTCATCTATGTATTCAAATCCCCAAACACGCCGAATCATCAGAACCCCCGAGCCATCTGCGTATTTGAATCCCTGAACTCCCCTGATAACCTGCTTATTGGAATCCCTGAACCCCCAAGCCATCTGCATATTCAAATTCCTCAACCCTCCAAATCCCCCGAACCCCCGGCTATCTGCGTATTCAAATCCCTGATTCCCCTGAACGGAGTCCCTGTTGATCAGTGTATTCGAATCCCCCAATGCCCTGCTGATTTTGGGATTTGAATCCCCCAATCCTCCAATCGGCTGCTCGTTTAGGGATTCCAATCCCCCAATCCCCCAATCCGCTGCTAACTTCAAGCTGCTCCCTAGACTTGCATTTTTATAGACTTGCCAAGTATATTAAGAAAAGAAATAGACAGACTAACAGATTTCATGCCCACGCTTGGTTTTAGCATCTTCAACATTAAAACCGCAAGAGGCAACAGGTGGGCTTCGGTAGATTACGTCTTCCTATAAAACAAGGCACTGAAACCGACTTAAACGAAGTTGGTATCAAAACCTATGTCGCCCGTTTGCTAAGGTTATAAATGCTAAGCAGAGAAACATCAACCCAGACAAAACGCTGCACTGAGACCAGACATTGTAAGAACATTTCGGAACTCATTACAAGTCCGGCGAGGGACAATTACAATGTACCAGTTATCTCGAGAGTAAACACACTGTGCTGGGGTCAGCAGTGTGTCGCTAGCTTATCCCAAGAGATGTCAGTTTTAAGAACATATTACTCACATAAATTTAATTGTAACAAGCGCTTTACCTATTGATCATAACATAAATACATTACATTCATATAATAATGAGAATTCCGCCCCGAAACAGAATTTCCAATGATGCAGACAGTTGTTTCTCCTGTGATGTTAACAGCTGAAAATATTAATTATTGCATGGCTTTAATATCTAAATATTAAATATTTTATGCATGACTTTAATATCAAAATGAATCATTTATGGACAAACATTTTATGAGAGGCATTTGTGCAATGTACCGTATCATGTTAGATCTACCAGCAAGCTTACATGTTCAAAGATTTATCGGGTTCGCCGGATAAGACTGTGGTAACAACGACGTCATCACGGTGCCGCTAGCTTTGACTGTTGTACGTTTGAATCCAAACCAGTGCAGCCGATGTAATCCTACTTTGCATCAGTCAAGGAATGGAGCTTTTATGGCGGCGAATGATTGCTCAAGAGTGTTAAAATATTTGTTTCAAAGGTTATGTATTCGACTGCAGGTGAACATGAAATCTTTTTCAATTTCTGGTCAACTCTACATCTATTATTGCAACGACAAGGACTCAGTTCTATTTTGATTTGCAAACAAAGCGGTTTGTGATGAACAAAGGTGATGATCTTTGCCTATGTTGTCTGGTATATATTTCACAACACGACTTGCTGTATTACTGTTATATTCCTGTACACAGACATGAAAATAAAAAAATAAAAAAAATAAAAATATTTGTTTCAAAATGTTTGCGTTTGTTCAATATATGCTGGGAATCTTTTTAATCTATTACATGTTTATCTACTTTATCCTCCTCCTCATAGCAGTGGGCAGGGTTTTCACGCCCTTCCTTTCATGTTGTGTAAATACGGTATCGAATGCATTACTCCTTTTCTCTTTTGTCAGAACTATGGCTCTTAATACGAAAATAAAACTAAAACTAACTCTACCTGTGGGCGGAATGTCCCATAGAAATCTGTAAAAGATCTTCAGTTCATGTTTGAAACCTTTTTAAATATGGATTTAATTTAAACCTTCTTTGCCAACGTAATTATACTGTCAGACTGAACTTAGCGTAAGCAGTGTAATGATACCACAGACAGTGTTGCTCAGCAGTTCTTACACCTACATGTGTAAATTACCAACGTGCTTGTGATTCCTTCAAATTCATCATGTCTACTTATTGCTGGTTACTACAGCAACTAGTGATATATCTCCCCAAAATAATGCCATAATATTTTAGATATCAAATTCCTGCCAATCTTACAACACATTCAGTTTGCTAAGTGTTCTCCCCGTGGAGTATTATAAAACTAACTCTGCTTGCAGTCGAGGTCTGAGACGGCATATTTTATCTTACGTCATATGTCATGTTTTAAGAGTGGACATATAGGGCTCCCATGAAATGCCGTGAGGTCTAGTAGAAGGAATGGATGAGGGTAAGCCAATGCTTGTCCTAAAATCGACTATAATGGAGTTCTTTTACTTTCATATTTATTACTATCGATTTCTTTTATAACTGTCTTTTACTCCCGTGCGTATACACTGCACATCAGATTGTGTTATAGCTGAAATATTGCCCTTGCAACGTTAAACTTAATCTCAACTCCAGATCTGAATGGACTCTCACGTGGAGATGCTATAACAGCATACCATCAGCATATGTCATTTTAGTGATACCACTTTGAAGCTTTAGAAAACATGCGTATAACTAATTTATATGATGCTACAGAACACATAAGTATCACTAATTTATTTGATGTTATACAGCGCATAAGTATCACTAATATGTTTGATGCTATAGAACACATAAGTATCACCAATATATTTGATGCTGTAGAATACATAAGTATCACTTATATATTTGATGCTACAGAACACATACGTATCACTAATATATTTGATGCTATAGAACACAAACGTATCACTTATATATTTGATGTTACAGAACAGATAAGTATCACTAATATATTTGATGCTATAGAACACACACATATCACAAATATACCTGATGCTATAGAACACATATGTTTTACTAATATATTTGATGCTACAGAACACATAAGTATAAATAATATATTCGATTCTATAGAACACATAAGTATCACTAATATATTTGATGCTATAAACACATACGTATCACTAATATACTTGATGCTACAGAACACATAAATATCACTAATATACTTGATGCTATAGAACACATAAGTTTACTAATATAGTTGATGCCATAGAACACATGTAAGTATCACTAATATATTTGATGCTATAAAACACTGTTGTCTTTAATACGATAGAGCCAAGTACAAGTGATAATTTCAGAATTCAGAAATAACATTTGTACATAGAGTCTTAAATCGTATCGTATATAACGGTCGACGTTTGAGGTATTTCTCAGTATTGTTAATTTGTACAAACTGCAATGTAGTCGCCGCCATCAGTTGCGTCTCCTGGTGCTCATGTCCTGCATATAACAAAGCTTATTTACACGTGTCTGCTATCACCGCTCTGGTTATTAATCAGAGACACGTGTTAAGTACTTTCTAGCAACACGAGGTTCACCATGGAATGTGTTTGGGAAACACTCTTCACGGATATTTAATTTAAACACCGTTTGCAGTTATAAAGATGTTGTAAGGAGGAATAACTCGTCTTGAGATGTACCGTTTATTACTAATTTAATATGCACAAAGGTTTGATGTGTAGATATGTCCCAGAATAGATAACAGTTCACAAATAACACGTGCATTGCATTTATTTTTGAGGAGGTTGTTACTCTTTGTGTTTAGTATAGAAGCGTGGAATTTACAACCTACACTTTGCAACTTAAAAAGTACGTTACCTATAGTTTGTATTCATCACAGTATTTATACGTTAAGGTATATGAACTGATAGACTAACATTTAGTCCCAGAAATATTAATCTACAAAAAGTATTTACAATTTTATATAAAACCAGAAAGGGAGCCCAGTGATATTCGTAATTTCGAGAAATCCTAGACTTGCTAAATAGTTGGACTTGGGCAGGCTCTATTGTCTTTGTATGCTTTAGGGTCTGGGAGACAGACTAATGAACTGAATGAGCTGGCAAATGGCTGTATGAATGGTTGACCATCGAATGTATAAGAAGATGGTTAAGAAAGTAATTGCCTGAAAACAACCTTTGTTCGATAACTATGTACATGGCAGTCAGAAATTGTTCTTGTTATCTCCATAGTTAGATCATGTAGAGGCAAAGCCACACGATCGTTCACTCTCTATATTTTTTTCTTATGTACATAAGTACTGCTACGTTGTTGGTTTAGACGTTTGCAACAACAGTGCTTATTCTATGAGCGATACTGTGGCAAATTCCCAGCTCTGTTTCCGTACAAGAAGTAACGTAGCAACAAAAGGTCGCATTCACAACCTCGTGGTGTTCAAAGCCCGCATCACATAGCAATGGAAAACTAGAATGAAAACACCTACACCATGAAGTGAACCGATGTACTTCCACTGTTAAGGACGGATACTGGATTTGGGAGGGTGGTTAAATTAATTATAACGAGGGTTTCGAAGGCCATATATATACTCTCACATTTTAATTTAAGACAGCAGTAGAATTGTAGAATTTGGTGCGGCCCTGGCTTATTTCCACACCAACTTTATAAGGTCTTTCAAATCTCATAAAAAATATATTCAACCGAAGTAATTTCCAACCTCCCCCTCCTTGCCATCTCCTTTAATTTCGTCTATGCACTTAAGACGTGGATTAAATGTAAACAAAACCATGTCACCACTTCAAGTGAAAATCAGTACATTGCGCTCGTAGCTTGAAACACTTTCAAAACAACAAATGCAATGACTATCAACATGGCATCAAGCACGTGCCAAGACTGTTTAAGTGTCTGCTATTTCACCATATGTGAAGGATCAAGATAAGACGAACATGCCAGCCTACAAGACATTCTTAGCTCGACGAGAGTGTGTGCCCCGCGGCGAGTTCGATTCCATGGATTCTTGTCCAAGCCATCATCTCGCGGAGTAGCTGGCATTGCAATTGATCGTTGTCTTAGAGTGAGAGGTCGAGTGGGTTGGAGTGTCATTCAGAATGAACTTCAGAGAGTCAGCAAATGGCTCCTGGCCTCGTTGTCTACGTGTTTTTTCTCTCATTCACACAACACATAGTATCAGGTCTGCTATCGAGTTCTGAGATCTGAAAACATGCTCACAATTAGGGATCGACCATTTTTGTTTGAGGGGGGGGGGGGGAGTTTGAAGAAATTTTCATGCAAACTATTTGTTATCTCATAGCATGATACAATCTGTCTTTTCTTAGTTAATTTTGACAAACTATTTCTTGCTAAATATATTTCAATTGTTATGCAATTACAGACAAAAATTATTCTGACGTCCAAAAGAAAGTATACCAAATAATTTCCAAATAATATACCAAATAAATTATTTTCTCTTACGTCTTTATGTCAATCAAAAGGATGCTTGGATTTCGGTGAGTGTAATTTTATTGACATTATCTCATTGATAAACCTTCCAAAGTCTTGAAGGGATGTATGCTGTATATCCAAAGCATTTGTGAATTTATTCAGTAGTCTCTCAAAATCTTGGTATACTTTGTTTTGGACGTCAGTATATTTAGTACCCGTCTTTACACAAATCCTGGATCCGTACCTGTGGATTGGTGTTGTCAGAAATGTTGTTCCACATTAGTGGATGGAACTCTTACTACCAAATTGCACCCTCATGCACATCTGGTGCTGGACAAACATGACTTAACTGGTAAATGCGAAAATAACCATCGGGATCGACTTGAAGAAAACAAAACCTATCTGGCAATAAACGCAATGAACCTGTATTGATTTGGTCAGAAACGGTACCAGAATTGTTTGGAAAAGATAATTATTATGACATGTTCGGAGAAAAGGTGACAGAGGCCATAACAATCTGCAATATGATTTAATATGGCTGCACATTTTCGATATTATCAAATGTACATGTTAGTTAATGATCACCAAACACAAACATGAAGAAAGAGGCGATAAGGTAAGACCACCAAAGTGATACCAGCCTTCTGAATCACCCCGCCTCCAGTCCCAGCTATATATAACCCCAAATGGGTATGTATTCGCCAGAAATTGTCAAACAGAACCTACAAAGGATACACAAACTCGATGAGCGCGGAAGCTATTTTTTCTGTAATTGACGCATCCACGAGTGATGAGCTTAGAGGAAATGTGCCTACGCGTTCTGTGGTAGCGCTGGCTCAATCTCACGCCTTCGTAAGTCTGTAGAAAAAATAGATCGACCAGGTCTTGTGAAATATGTCAATGAATTCAGATTTATTGGTATCTGTTTCCGACCGGCTGTCCTGCAAGCATTTGTTATATACGAGTTTATGAACACGTTGAGGAATTTTAAGTTGGATCTGTGCTCAACACGAAGCATGTTTGTGTTAAATAAATAACATAAATGTAAATTTCACATTCTAAAAGTGTCTCCCCAATTAAATAACGCCGTATTCCCATTGTTCTGGCAGATGGAGACGGATTCATTGTCTACTTTCAAATATATAGTCCCCGTTATAATTTCTTTAAAACTCTTCACTGTGCCGCCTCCTACGCTGAAAACATGTATACTGAATGCCACTGTCAGGAAATGTGTGGGTTTCATTTTATAAATACGCGTAATAACAGCTGAATGTTAACCCAGCGATATAAACCCTTTGAAAGTTTTGTTTAACGTTGTTGCAGAATTCCTGCACATTACTGAGGTTATCGATGATTATTTGTTGTGCGCAGTATTCAGTATTCACAATAACTTATGAAGTGGAACGTAATAATGTACACAAGGAGATCGCTCAGAAAGTTTCCATTTATTTCCCCTTTTTTACCCGGGGTCAAAAAATAAATTATAATAATTGATAGACATATACAAGGGTCAAACATGTTATATACTGCCGGGCAAAAGAAACGATGCCAAATGATTTCAGTTATTTTCCTTTACGTCTTTTTGTCATAGCTGATCAAAAGGATTGACATGATATCGTTGATAAAACTTCCTAATTTTGAAGGGATATCTCTTGCATATCCATTATCCAACGCAATTGTGAATTTATTCAGTAGTCTCTCAAAATCTTAGCATCGTTTCTTTTGCCCGGCAGTTTAGACTATTCTCTCTAAAATACAAAATATTTGTTCGCTAAATTTATATGATGAAGGTATTGATACAAAGAAGAAGAAAATAATGTTGGGATTTGCAATCAGTTCAAGTAAAATACAGCCCAGTGAGGCGACAATTTCTCCAGGACACAAAATATGCACTCGGTGATTTACTTCCGCATACTCTAACATGCAATGTACTCATCCAATGTCTTCTGTTAAGTCACGGGGGAAATATGCTATGAATTTACTATTTGTAGCCACTAGTGAGACTATAGTATTCTGACACTTTCGTCAACACGAATCCACTCCAGGGACAAATGAGAAATGAGTATGCTTGTCCATCAATGAAACATGCCAAGATTTACGTTTTGAGTTGAAAATCTCAAAGTCTACTGCTCGTTGCATTAATTTTGTTTCTTGAATACACCCTCTTCCCTTCTCACTCTGCACTGTGATGTAAGCATGGAGATATGAAGTGGAGACTGGAATAGAGGTACCTCAGTGTGCCCAGAAGCTGAGAGAGAGAGAGAGACTCAAACAGTACATCCATAAGTAACTAAAACAGAGACACACAGAGAGACAGAGACATACCCATACGTAACTGAAACTAAGAGAGAGAGACCCACAAGTAACTGAAACTGAGAAAGAGAGAGGCTCAAACAGTACACCCATAAGTAACTGAAACTGAGAGAGAGAGAGAGAGGCTCAAACAGTACACCCTTAAGTAACTGAAACTGAGAGAGAGAGGCTCAAACAGTACACCCATAAGTAACTGAAACTGAGAGAGAGAGGCTCAAACAGTACATCCATAAGTAACTGAAACTGAGAGAGAGGCTCAAACAGTACACCCATAAGTAACTGAAAATGAGTGAGAGAGATAGGCTCAAACAGTACACCCATACGTAACTGAAACTGAGAGAGAGAGAGGTTACTCTGCAGTACATAAAGACACACGATTTGCAATGCATGAGCAGCTGTAGGCAGACACAGCTAAAGCAAACAGCATTTATCCTATAATTTACAATAACTTATTTATTGGTGGCACATACAGACATTTGCTGTGTTATACGAGAGTTTCTGCACTGATAAGATGTGTGCTAGCAGTCCGGAGAGTGCTCCAGCATCACTTCACATCTTGGAGCAATATTGGCTGTCTGTCAGTGGCTCTCCCTCCGGCCTAGAATGAGGTATTTAATCAAATGTGGCCTGCGTACACAACCGTTCAAATCATTTACTTGTTCGCCAGCCTCCTGTGTTGGATGGAATTGAAGCACATTGTCGGCTCTCTAGATTTCCATCCTAACAGATAACATACTTATTTACAACCATCTGGCCCGATGTCCCGCAGTGCTTGTTTCTCAAACTAGCAGATCTCCCCTTTGTACCTGTTGATCTTACTGTTGGAGTGTTCTGGCTGTGCAATGGAATCAATGGATAAATGGTGAGTTTTGAGAATACTTCTGTGAGAGGCTTACAGTTAGATGTAACTTGTGCAGCTAGTTATAAGCTATGTTAAATTCTCAATATGTTAATTGGGTTACCGTTAATCGTTGCTCTACTATTTTTATATTATTAAAAGTTATTTTGCTTACTGTACATACTTTCTAGTGTAAAACTAAAGCAAGTTTCTTCATGTTGAAATGTAGTTATTGTTAATCAGTGTTTCCCTTAGTTATTTTGTTTATACATTTAAACCCAAAGCAAGTTTCTTCACGTTTAAATGTAGTCATTGTTATTCAGTGTTTCCCTTAGTTGTTTTGTTTGTACATGTAAACCCAAATCAAGTTTCTTCACGTTGAAATGTAGTCATTGTTATTCAGTGTTTCCCTTAGTTATTTTGTTTATACATGTAAACCCAAAGCAAGTTTCTTCACATTGAAGTGTAGTCATTGTTATTCAGTCTTTACCTTAGTTATTTATTTATTCATAATATCTATAATATACATTTATTCATAGGTCCAAATATTAATTAGACTGTGATATTTCTTCTGTTTGCTTGCATATTGTCTATTGTGTCTTAACATCCAAGTCTAAACTAGACCTAAAATGAAAACAGTTCTGCTTACTCATGTAAAATGCCCGCCATCTTTGAATCTTCAACATAAATGATAATATATATGCGTGGAAGGGGGTGGGGGAGTCCTGTAACCAAGGGAGCCCCTGGACTCTCACTTGATGTCCTTGATAACCATGATGCACGCTTCATAAGAAAATGATGTGTACTCATTTACACTACCTATGGTGAGATAGTTGGACCACACCTTGAAAACATTTCACTGCTGAATATTCAGAGTACACCAAAATTTAGATTTAATTGCAAGATTAGGGAGAATCATCTCAAACGTTTCTCCATAAAGGAACAGGCATACTCTTAGTGAATAATTTTCACAACGATTCCTTTCGGCTAAAGGTCTATAATTTATATTGTTTTAAATTAATGATCTGGCAAGACAGGCCCTCTTTAATTTGTTTTCACAACGTTAACACCAAATCAACCCTTAAAATATTATGAAAACCCGTGAAGGGGCTGAAATTGCACCATTTTGCATGTTAACTTTTCAAAATTTCCCGGACCTCTCTGGAACATGATATTTTTCATTTCCCTTCACACAAATCCTGGATTACTTAGAACGATCAGGACATCAGTAATCTCAGGCTTGTTGTAAAAGCTGACAGCCGTGTTGTTTTTATTTCTCATTCTGGCAATTAATTGTTTAGCTTTCTTCTCAGATTGCCTTAACTTGGCTGAAAGATTGCAAATCTATGTAAAACATTAAGATTCCTTAACTTGGCAGAAAGATTGCAAATCTATGTAAAACATCCAGATTCCTTAACTTGGCTGAACGATTCAAATCTATATAAAACATCCAGATTCCTTAACTTCGCTGAAAGATTCAAAGCTATGTAAAACATCCAGATTCCTTAACTTGGCTGAAAGATTCAAATCTATGTAAAACATCCACATTCCTTAGCTTGGCTGAACGATTCAAATCTATATAAAACATCCAGATTCCTTAACTTCGCTGAAAGATTCAAAGCTATGTGAAACATCCAGATTCCTTAACTTGGCTGAAAGATTCAAATCTATGTAAAACATCCACATTCCTTAGCTTGGCTGAAAGATTCAAATCTATGTAAAACATCCATATTCCTTAACTTGGCTGAACGATTGAAAATCTATGTAAAACATCCACATTCCTTAACTTGGCTGAAAGATTGCAAGTCTACTTAAAATATCCAGATTTCTTAACTTGGCTGAAAGATTCAAATCTATGTAAAACATGTAGATTCCTTAACTTGGCTGAAAGATTCAAATCTATGTAAAACATCCATATTCCTTAACTTGGCTGAAAGATTCAAATCTATGTAAAACATCCAGATTCCTTAACTTGGCTGAACGATTGCAAATCTATGTAAAACATCAAGATTCCTTAACTTGTATAACCAAGCAGGATTTGGTCATAAGTAGTTGTTGCTTGTGATGCTGAATTCTTGAGTTGACGACTAAGAATGATGACGAGTGATAGCGTTCCAGGGTTTAATTATGTACAACATTAGTTACAATCAAGGTGAGGTAATAGGTACGAGGATCCTAGAAAGATAAGTTCCAACTAGGGCTCGCATTGGATCCTACTACCTCGAGTATTGAGCTAGAACTGACCCTGAAGCGTCTCTGCTGTGGGTTTACAAGGAGTTGGTTATATACAAATATTGAACTCTAATTACAAATAGTTTAACAATGCTGACTGGATGAGATAATATATAATACAAGTATTGAAGAAGATTAAAACTAACATGAAAGAGGTGGTGTATGTGACTGGCAGACATTGCCTTGAGCTTGATGAAGAACAAGGGGTTCATCTTAACGAGCCGCCAGTCATGTCACCCTAATGAAGCTGTATAAACAATTCAAGAGAACTGTTAATTAGAGATTAAGGATTAGTAACAGTAAATGTCTTTAAGGCTAAGTGATAGTGTACTTATGTCTATGTACATTTAAGAACAAGGAAGAACTAGACCATGACGATTAGCACTAATTAGCTTCCTGAAATAAAGCATCGATATGAATATGTACAGTATGGATATATTCTAAATTTGGTGTTGTAATACTATTTTCACATGAATACTAACATACTATGATTGATGCATAAAACATGCAGCAGGTTTAATGGTTTTTTTCCAACCCTCCAACTGAGATTAAAATATAAAAAGAGTCATTCAGTAAGAAAAGCATTTGCAAACTGAGCAATTTTGTTGTGCACATTGTTACCTTCTATTTTATATTGGTTATTGTGAATGCATGTATATATCTTGGACAGCCATGCACGCAACAAGCGATCATGGATAATCTGCAACAACCTAAAAAATTTACCAATGCTCTCAACAATTTTGTTGATCGGTTGCAAGTGTGTCAAAACAGCTGGCACAACCTGTGACGTGTCACTATTTTTATCCAACTATTTGGTAATCTACATGCCACGATAGTTAATGTTTCACTCAGGCAGAGTGGGAGTCACTTTCTGGTAGAACTGTAAGGAATCAATTTAAAAATTAATACAAAATGAATTTGTCTCAATCTGCCAGGATAAAGGGACACCTCATTATTTATTGACACAAACACTTTTATAATGTCTAATCTACAGTACATGTTATTTATTTAATGCAGAATTCTCCAAACATATGTCCTGCTTGGGAACATGTATCAAACTTTAAATAAGGATTTACCATAATTTACATTCATATGGATGGATGTCAGAAAGTGTCTATTTTATATGACAGTCTGGTATAGATTTTATGATTCTGCAAATACAGGGTTTACCTGAAATTGTCAGTCTTGTTGAAACCGTACTCGTAAGATATTCTCAAAAATGTGTTGAAATGAGTCTTTCACTGACCATTACTGAAGTTTCAAATTACAGAGCAAAAAATTTGGGACCAACAAGTCAATATACAGTAGAACACGGATATAGCGAACTCGGATATAACGAAATAACGGTTATAGCGAACAATTTTCAAAGTCCCAAT
>JAUELE010279925.1:0-17867 GCA_031471655.1 Diodora aspera
CAGAATGCCTACTTTGCGAGCCCCCCCCCCCCCCCCCCCCAACAAGTAAAACAAATAACGTTGTATTCGATCATTTTCTAAACTGCTGCTGGATACTCCGAATCCTGTAACTGTTTGGGTTGAGGCAAGTCGTGGATTCCAACACACTCCTGATGTATAATATAACATAGATGGATGGGTTGAAACAGTTTTAATTCAAAAGCACATGGTGTGACATAAAGGCAACCATGCTGGGCCTCAACTGTATCTCTGAACACGAATGAAAGTGTCACATGAAGAAATAGTGCGACGAGAGCTATCTCCCTTAATCTACTGCCCGTAATCTGGTCGATCGTAGTTACTCGTCTCTTTCCGTGACCAGACAGAAGGCTCGTATGACTCTCGAGAGCCGACATACGAGAACTTTACTCGTGGCGGAGGAATGGTACTCGGAATGGATGGCGTCCGATTTCATTTAGGCCTTGACGGATCGAGACGAATGTTACCATGCATATTCGTGGCGCACGTTTAGAACTGATATTCCATGGAATTTGTTTTATTAATTTGTTTAAATGGTGATTTATAACACATGTGCTTATCTGATGTCTGTTTGGCGCAAAGCAACAACACTTCAGCGTTGTCCTTCCCTACAGAAGTTTTCAAACCAGTTTCTTCTTGTACTCGCTTTGCGCTGGACTGAGGCGGGTCGTATTAAAATGGCGACGAGAGGCATACGAGTCCTCTATCTGGTCACGGAAAGAGACGAGTAGCTACGATTATAATCGTGTTCCTGGGCGGTTCGGGCCTATGAGGCCTATTTGCGCCCAACTCATAATGTATTATAAAGAACAAACTTAAAACATACAAGTATCAAGATGTTGAATAAGAAATATCAAATGACACAGTCATTACCGGTTTAACTCCTAAATTTTAAAATGGCTAACCTAATGTCTATATGCATTATACTAATATATATATATACTGTTTGTTCAAGTGGCATCCCTGGATTATTCGAGAAGGTGTTGGTACAAACATGACTTTTGTTGGAGTTACAGCTGTTATTATGAACATTCTTGCAAAGACATACAATTTCACGTGAGTATATCAGTTTTCATATTTCTTTTTTAGGTTGTTAAAGATAGCGATGCCGGGTCATTCCTTATTTACATCTCACTGATAATATGGGTAAAATCAACTTAATTGGTTAAACGAATTCATGTAACAGCCAACACGGCACAGAATATTATGGCTGTATTCAAAGTGTGTTTATGTCACACATTCAAAACCCTGCCTCAGAAATTACGTTTACGTGATGATGACAGAGCAAGGGTACTGTTGTGAAAACCCTGCCTCAGAAATGTGGTTTATGTGATATTGATAAAAGAAAGGAAACTTTGTGACTTTATCACACATTCAAAACCCTGCCTAAGAAATTACGTTTTCGTGATGTTGACAGAGCGAGGGCACTTCTGTGGCGTTATCACACATTCCAAACCCTGCCTCAGAAATAGTGAAGTGTATGGGATGTTGATGAAGCGAGGACACTTGTGTGACTTTATCAAACATCCATAACGCTGGCTCGGAAATGAGGTTTCTTTGATGTTGATGGAGCAAGGACACTTATGGGACTTGATCACACATTCAAAACTCTGCCTCAGAAATGAACTTTACGTCATGTTGATGGAGCAAGGGCACTTGTGTGACTCTATCACACATTCCGAACCCTGCATCTGTAATGAGGTTTACGAGAAGTTGACTGCGCAAGGTCATTCGTGTGACTTGATCACACATTCAAAATCCTACCTCATGCTGTTCATGATTGTCACTTTAAACATGCACACACTGGCGTGTGGCCATGTTATTTAGGGCGGGTACGAACATGTAACCATGTTGATTTAGGACGCACTGGTTCTTGTGGCGTATGTGCCAACATGTTAACCTGTAGATTGTAGATGCACTGGTTCTTGTTATTAAAAAAAGTCTTTTCACTACATGTATGCTTGGCCTTGAATTTCTTTTAAGAGGTGTATTGCATTAAAGGTTGAATTTTTAAATTGATTTAATTTCTATATTTCTCTTTTTATATTATCATTACATGTATTAACATTTTCTCACAGAATCATTTTCCAACATTCTCTTTCATAAGATGAATTATGTGATTATTGTCACAACAAAAGGTACATGTTTGTTTCACCTGAGGATAACAGCTGGGGTAGAAGAATGGACAACGGAACTTGGACTGGAGTTATCGGAATGATTACCAGACAGGTTAGGTTATTTACGTAGAGTGTCCTACGTCAGTGTCAGTAATAATCCCATATCGATACAGATCCTTATCTGTTTAAAATAGGGTTTCGCTGACATCCTGTAAATAATATGCGACTTTTGTATAGCGCCCTATATGATTTACCAAACATTTTAACTAAGTCATTTAATACAACATTCTCTTTCATTTGAAGTGTCGAAATTCTGAATTATGTGATTATGTTCACAACAAAAGATACATTAAATTCGTGTTCTTTCAAGAGTATAAATCTGCGTTTTATCATCAGATGGTGGATATAACTGGACCCCCTTACAGCTTCTCCGAAAGCAGAGCCAAAGCCATGGACATGTCAATTCAAGTGGATGCTCCAATATTGCTTGCTTTGTACGCCCGCAAAAACGACCCTACATACTTTTGGAAGTTCTTGTTTGCTAGTTTCCAGTGGCAAGTGTATGCTGCTTGTGTTGCCGCTTCTGTTTGTGCAGCAGTGATATACTCAGGCATAACGTACGTTCATGGCCGCTATACATGTGCTAGAAGTGCTGGCGGAGAGCGTGTTAATGTGCGATTGATGCTGATAGGGGTGACCATACCTCTACGCCAAGGTAATGACTTCTCAAGGTCTTTTAAAAAAAGTATTACATACAAGGGCGGACCTCCGTCCTTGATCCGATCCTAAAATATACAAAGTAAATTAAATTTGCTACTAGTACGGAATTAGACCGGACTCATCACCACACTGAACTGGTCGCAACACCGAAAAAGTGGCCAAAATTAGTCTAGAAAGCAGAAAACAGCGATCAATCGCTAACAATGTTATTGAAGGAAATGTTTCAGAATAAATGAACGTTAAGGTCATTTCTGTAGTACACATATTTACAAATGTTGACTGTATGGGATAGTCTTTTAACAATATCGGACGTACTTCCAGAAAACTGTGACGACATATCATTCCTCAAAACAAATACGATAATAATAGTTATTAATACGAATACCGAATGTGCACCTATTTCACAAACACAAATATGTAATACATGTGAGTATTAACAGTATAGCATGAATTGTATTTCTCGAAGTAGATCTAACTTGTGACGACTTGTACCGGTACCCTTGGTACGTAGTCGATATACACAACATGGCCAATGTAATTTATATAACTGTAACAGTTATATGTTTTAGTTGAAGAAGAGTAAAATCGTTCTAACTGAAAGGTTCAATTTAATAATCTGTCTTTAGCTCGTGCAAATAATAATAATAATAATAATAATAATAATAATAATAATAACGCTAGGTCTTGTAAAGCTTTAAATCCAGGCTTGTATAGCTTGCTCAAAGTGCTCTGGGTTATTACCCTGGTATAACACATGCAGCCTCCAAGCTGCAAGAAGGTTAACAACACTCCTGATGAAGGACCAGGACCCAGTTTCAGCTGGATCGACTGAGGCAATTTACGAGTAAAACCACTTGCCCAAGGCGACACCACTGACATTGTCAGCTTTTCGGTACGAGACGGGCGTGCCCATGAAGGATTGAAGGCTTTCAACGCCAGCCGACCACCGATACAACTACTTTTTCGGGCTCAACGTTGCTTAACTTCGTAACATCGTGAGCTCCGTGTGTTGCACGGGACCAACTCACCTCACCATACGTCTTGTGATTGCGTAAATGGTTTATTTCCTGTCTTATTTTCTTTTATTGAAAGATATTTCGTCTAGTCTGGAGTTCAAAACGTTGTCGGCAAGTGTGTTCATCATCTCCTGGTGCCTGCAGTGCTTTTTAATAACGTCTTTATACCATGGAAGACTAGTGGCATTTGCAACAGTTGAGAATCACGAGACGCCATTCAACACAATACAGGAGTTGTCGGTGCAAACGGATTACAACATTACCTACTTTGAGGGAAGCGTTGTTGGAAACGTCTTAAAAGTGAGTCGTTTTATTTGCAATCTGTATTTCTCTTTCAACAATATACAAAGATATCAGTTAATTATAATCAATATTGGTGGCTATTCATGTTTCTTTCCGTATTTTCAGTCACTAATGCATGGAGTAATAATTTCAATGTTTGAGAAAGTTACAATCCAGAGGCATTGATTTGGTATTAGCGATAAAAGTGAAAAGGCATTTTAATTACATCTAAAGGTACATTACATATCGCCGCTATTGACACAAATGTAAATACCATAAACCTGTCTGAGGCTTAATGTCACTTCGGGTTGAACTGAATGTTTGGCTTAATGATGTACCCTAACATCAATCGTTTTTCTCATATTTATGCGTCGTAGGTATCGGCCTTTTATGGCAGAGCTATTTGCAAATAAGTGTGGTTGAGGCGGTCGTTATAAATGTATGTGTAAAGCTTTTGACTCCAAACTACTCGTGGCCCCGGAAGACAAAATAGGCTGGGGGAAAATCCAGACATCCGTTACATTCAAGTTCGTTGTGTAGAAATTTAAAATAGAAATGATAAATTAATAATATTTGTTGAGCTTATTAAATGTTATGGATAATAAAACGCAAATATATACATGTCAGTATTTAATGTCCTATCAACCGATGAAATGTGTATTTTGTAAACATTAAATATAACACTTAATGTCTCTTTAAGCCAACCATTTATCGCCAGTTGCTGTTTTGTCTGCCGTGATGAAATATTTTGGACACTGAAGTCGCTTGAGATGCGTATTACTCCATCTGAAATGCGATTTAATCTTTGTGTTACAGTCTTCAAAGAATACAGCCTACCAGAAATTGTACGAAAGGATGAAAGACAACATTATTCCAATGACCGACCAATATCTGCAGCGGGCGCTCGACTTGATACTTCATCATAACTACGTCCTCCTGGCCGATGGGGACAATTTACACGCGCTGAGAGCAAACTCCTGCGAGGTACGCGTCATGAAGGAAGAGGTGCTGCCAACACATTCTGGATTTGGATTCGGTCGACGATCACCTCTAAAGAAACTCTTCGATGAAGCGTAAGAAATCCATAGTCACATTCAGCTGAATTAAAAATTGTCTTCTATTTTTCTGTATTTGAACTAAGAAAAACATGGAAATAAACTTGGAAATGAACTACCGTGTTATAAACAAAAAATTACATATCTAAATTCAAAAAGATCTTTTAACAAGTTTGAACATTATCAGAATACACTCGACCAGACGTATCCTTACTCTAGCTTATGTCATGAGACTCACTAATGTACTAAATTTCTCAGTAAAATATCCTCATATAAGTAAAACTGTCTTTGATCTGTGTATGGTACTGTCTGTCGAGGTGACAATTTATTTTTTTCAGGTAATTTAGTTGCTCAATAATGCATTTTATGAGATAACACGATATGTAAATTGTGCTTTCAATATGTACAGAACAGTGAGGCTAATACACTTTATTTATTTTTTCTTGCGTGTTTCGATGTAAAATGAAAAACATTCACTTGTAGCAATTCCTCACTAAATGTTTCTATGAACATGTATGCCTATCCTACGCTGATAGCGAAACCTTGTTACTGGCTAACATAAATCCTATTTACAGATACGCTGCGCTTGTGGACACTGATTTAATTCAAGAAATTAAAAGGAGATGGTTGCCTAGAGCCAAGATGTGTTCGAAGAAAAAGGCCACTGCAACCCAGTTCACTTTGAAACATCTTCAAGCCGCGTGTGCAATGTGTGCTGCTGGAGCCTGCGTCGCCCTTGTGACACTTCTGTTTGAAACAAGGAAAGGACGTGAGGTCCGAAGCTTATCAGAAGGTTGATGATATACGCCCATAGAGATATGATTTGATATAACCTTAATGTGGGTATGCCAGTAGTGAGTAAGATCCAGGTCCATGTTCACGAAGCTATGTTAACGCTACCTATTGAATCTCATTTAACAGTACAAACCAAACAGAGCCTAAAACATAAATTCCTCACACACGTCTGAAATCATATGCTGACCATTCATTACAAAAAGCAGGACCACAGTTATGGAGCAAGATTTCATTGCATCTGAGAGCAGTCGACACACTCCGTACTTTAAAGAGCCCAGGAATCATCAATCGTTCACACACACACTGTGGTTTTGGCAGGGATGGACTTTTATGAAGCACTTAGTCGGGTGATTTCCCTGTAATATGCAAGCGTTGCATCCTGATATTGTATTGCATCTTCCTAAGGCAAGCTTTCCTCCTGCTTAACATTTAACGTTGTTCTTTTGTATTCATCCCTCTAGAGTGTTTTTCGTCTTTGCCAGGAAGCAGGAAATAGTTGGTGTAAATGTGATACATCATTTTAGTGATTTGTGTTATGCGTACATCTGAGGTGAGGTACAACACGTCGCACAAGAGAACCTTGGTTTGCTGTAAATACGGAGCAGGGATCTTCAAAGACAAAATAGAGTACGTGTATTTGCTTTCCCATAATGGAACTGTATTTATCAAATTGCCATTCATCTGTCAAAACTTTCAAAAGTGAAGATTTAAAAGACGGAGATGGAAGTGCAGCCTGAAAGTTTAAAGATCGCCTATGACTTGAACCACTTACACTTTCTTTGGCATCTGATGCACCACGTTTATCACGTTCTATGTCCTTGACTGAGGGTTTGATAAGTTGATATACGTGTTAACGATTTCCTCACGAATTCTTCATCCACAGAGGATCTGATGGATGAACTTATCAATTTCCTCGTAATTTGCTGGAAATTCGTCAGAGACTGGATAAAATACACGCCATCAAGAACACACACACACACACACACACACACCAATTCTATCGGGGGACTCATGATTGTCAACTTTACTTGCAAGGTGCCTGATGAGTTCGGACTAGTCAGTGTTGTTCATTTAAACAAGAAGAAGTGGCAAAGATGTCACTGGATACTTGAAGACTTCAACAGGATGTATGTTGGTCATCACAGTAATGTGAAGTAGTCTGCCGATTATATCCTTCGTTTATGTTGTGTAGATTAGCTTTCATAGCTACTGTCATTGCATGCTTTACTTTCCTTCTTAGTATTGGTCTGTCAAACCTTCTTGGGTGAGAAATGCAGCCATTTGCAAATTATCTGTTCCACATTTTTTCATTATCAACACATTATGTAGATCAGCAGCAGCTTTTTCAGCTAATGATTTCCATGTTGTTGTGAAGTATCCATGCTGAAAGAATTCATACAACTCTTGAGTGCATTAAACAACTTCCCTCACGTCTTCACTCTTTCGTGACATCTCCTTTTCAGTCAGATCTAAGCTCTGTAGCAGCTATTTTATCACTGCACCCCTCTCCTCATTGAACGTATACGCATCCATCGTATCGTAGCTGATATGGATTGTGTTGAAGGATGATATTCCAGTTTATGTGGATGCAATATCTGCATTAACAGTCTGTACCAGTGTCATGTCTACAGCTACTCCAGGAAGCGGTTTGTTTCTTCTTTTGTTCTTTTGACTACATACTCTTATGAACTGTAAGAAGAGGTTTACCAACTCAATATACATCACCCATTACTGGGCTGTTTTCCATGTTTTCCGCCTCTTGTGGCATCCATAAATTGATCATAGTGTGCAAGAAATGTGACCACCTCAAGACATCTATAAGTGCTGTGTCTGATATGAACTTGGAGCGGTCCTTTACTTTGTTATGTTACATGTTCTAAGACAGTGAATTCAGATATATACTTTTCAAAGTGGAGTTTCCAGAAAGCCAATGATAGGCAATGGAATTTCATCAAATCCACAGTGGTGTTTGTACATCCAATGAGAACCCTTTCCCTATCGGTACTACCTGCAAACTTTGGAGAACCTGTATAAAGTGTCATATTAAGCTGCAGCAAAATGCCTCGAGGACAGGCAGTCCCCTTTGATATATCCTATGCAGACATAGGAAAAGCCAGATCACAAGAATCATTCTTTAATTTAAGAACTTCGTCTCGAATTTATTGAGCAGCTTCAATTACTTTTACTACGTTTGCAGACGTTTGTTGAATTGATCACCTCACGTTGACTGATATCCTCAGAATAAACAATTTTCTGTCCTCAACCCAATATGCTACTGGTCTTTATTTCATCCGTGTGGTACTGAAGTAACTTCACTTCAATCTGTTCATATTCTGTAGCGAATGATATCTATACCAGCTTCAGTGCGAATACATGTGTTAATTTTATCTGCTACGATGTTGATAGAAGGTCTGGACATGTTTGGTGAATAATGTGAGATTGAATGTATGAGGAAATCTCATTACATGTGTTTGCGTGTTCCTCTCGTGCTATTGTTTCAATCTGTAGCTGGGCTTTTTCAATAGCTTTTGATAGCCTGTCAGCTCCGTTCAAATATTGCTTTGTGCAAGATGAGCGATATTTGAATTATTTAGCTGTAGTCTATGTCTCTAATTAATGTCAAACTGTATGTCCTCAATCTGTTCAGCAGCTGTTTTATTCTGTTATGTGCTTCAAAGATCCCATAATGTTTACCAATCTCAATCTTTCCGTTTCCGGTTCTTCGCACTGTGACAAAATAGGCAACGGTCTCCAAACGCACCTCAAGCGCAGGCATCTATATCAAATAACGACATCAGACTAGTTTGTTGAAGTTCTCTGCTACCATTACTCTGTTACAATGATATCAATTCCTTTGTCTCACGTTAAAATCTAATTGAGATACAGATATTTGCAACTTGCCCTGTTCCAACGGCATACATTATCTTTGGCAAAACAGAATTCTGACCACAGATAGTCATGGATTGTCCTTGCAACTGATACTATATATTTATATTTCCTGTGTATAATTTGTTTATATGGCATATATATGCGCTTACTTATTGCACACACTTTAAGTATATGCATTGTTTACGGGCCGGGGTCCTTTCATACAATAAACATTTTGTATTGTCTATTGCTTGGAACACAAGTTTCATGCTTTGAAAGTTTGATGTAAAGTTGATAGCACTTCATGTGATAACCATAACGTGTTCTTCCAGAGAGGTCTCTCAATTATTTTACCCAGTGCTGTGTACTTTGATAGTGCAAGTTTTGATAGTCTATGTTCTTTGTATTTGACTGCAGTTGTTGCTGATAGTGTACATATTGTACATGTGTCACCAGACACGTCACAATCTATCTATCTATCTATATGTATACTTTTCAAAATAAGTAGTTTGCATACGACTTTAGAGACACTAAATAGTCAAGAGAAGAAATAAATAGTTTGCACAGATAAACAAATGCATTTCTTTTATGTTTCAGTTTATAATTATGAAATGTATCATTAAATGTGTTGCAAACATTTCCGTTAACCTTAAATCTCAGTCGCGGATTGAGGGGTGTCCCGAGCTGGCTCCGATCCACATTAATACAGAGAAATGAAGTGGCAATTAGCTGGCACTAGATCAGTAACAACGTTCATTTCGACCCTAACCAAAGCAGGAACATGCTCTCAGAGCAGGCTTCCTAGGTGATCCCTGGACCCTCCTCTGATGTCTTTGGATTGTTCCCCTTCTGCAATTGCTTCCATCGTTTCTGTAATTATAATATATATTATTGTCTTATTTGGACTAGTTACAAAGTTCATTTTGACCCAAATAATGTAAATAAATGCGTCTTAGAGCTTCTATCAATTGCAACTTTCCTGGGCAGGATACCACGGAACCCACCAACAACAATACACGCTGATCTCGTTCGCTGCGATTAAATTTCCGGCACCCCGTTTCCAACATTCTGGATCTACCACTGCCCCCCTCCCCCCTTTAATACAATATATACTCCGGCTTTAATTGCATTAAATATCAAACGTAATGTTTAAAAAACATTATAGTCCAAGAAAACAAAAGAGCGTCTCAAATCATGACATAAAAAAATAGTTTGCAACAGAAAAACCTTCCGACTATTACTACTGTCTTCAACCCAGAATTGGGATGTTTGTTTTTGTGGAATCAATGGCTGGCATCGCCAAACATTTAGGGCAGCGAACGTCGTTTCTGTACATACTCATACGAATAAGAAGTTGTGTTATCCGATATTACAGAAATGCAGGAAGTTCACACTTTCCGGTAGTTGTCGCCAAAGTGCATCACGACGTCGGCCATGATCGAACATCATCGGATCACCCGTCAGACTACCGAACGTCCTCCTTGGACGTTTGGTCATCTTGTATTGCTCATGAAAAGTATAGTTCTCAGGTACCCACTGATCTGTATCGTGGCTATGTAATGGTGTATCATGGACATGTATCACTTAAAGGATTAAACACTACATACATATAACTTCTTAATGAATATCAGAAGGACATACATGTACTTGGCATGGTATCCAACACTCATCATAATCTAAGCTATATTGTATCGTGTGTTAAGACGCTTCTACCCGGTTCGTATTGTTTTTACTTGAACAAAAAATACCAAAGGCAAATTGAGCCATGACCTGCGCTGTGACCTTACTGAATACATTCACCAACAGCGTTCAACTGCTGACGGATGCCTGTCGGACGATATTTCGACTCTTAAGCCAGCTCGGCTTATATTTGTCCGACACTTAGCCCTTCTTGTGCCCTTCATTAGTGAGCTGTTCAATAACCGACAGACAGACAGACAGACAGACAGAGAAGAAGCTTCGAATGCATGGAATGGGCTTTGTGTTTATTGTTTCAAAGGCCAGCGAAAGTGTGCTTGTCTGTCAATAATATTTAATAGAACAAACAGTAATCAATCTAACCTGAGATACATACTGATGTGCACAAGAAACGACATAAAGACTTTGAAATATGACCAAAGAAAAACAAACGTATTTAGATATAGATTCTAGAGAGCGTTGCAACTTTAGCATGACGGAACCAAATGACAATCCACGACAGCAGAGACTTTTGATGAACAGTGATAAACAAGAGTTTAGGAAAGAGATTGACTAATTTTCTATTTGTATCGTTTCTTTTGGACGTCAGTATGATTTAATTGAAGTGGGGCATGCGATTAAATTTGTCTTGGGTAAACTCAACTGCTTATTGTATGCTTCTTAACAACCCTTGATCCAATAAATAATTTGTGAAATTTATAAAGTGTCGCAAAAATCAAGAATACTGTCAAAATGCTTCGACAGAAACCACAGGATGACAGATATGTTTACGAATATTGGCTTGTGCTGCGCATATGTCAATAACAGGATATTATATCATCCAGGTATTGGACAAACTATTTTCATCAGGATATAGAATCTCTGAAATCCATTACGACATATACGATGATTAGGAATCTCTGCTGTCGCTTTTGTTGGCATACAATAAAATGTTTACTTTGTTCAAACCGGAAATATATTTTCTTCCTAATTATGACAAAAGTAAACGCTTATACAAATGTCACAGGTCGATATGAGTAGACGACAAGTGCTAGAAACCTCCTTGGAGAGTAATGTAAACTTTAACATCGTTAATAACATGTAAAGCTTTTAGAAATAATCAATTTGGTTGCGTGTTTAAGAGCATAGATTACACTTCTGAAATGTCAGTACTTTCAATAGCAAAACATCGATAGGGTTAAAGATATCCTTCCTCACGAAGATAACGAGTGAGGCATTTACAGTGCTAGCGAGGACACTGGCGATAATCATTGCAGGCAAAATGCAAGTTCCCGGACCTATCAATACAGTGATCTGACCAAACAACTTGGCATTTAATATTACACGTTTATTGAAGGATGAAATACATGCCCAGGGACTTACCACCCGTGAAATGCACTTATTCGCTGAATGCATCACATCCTGTGTTGGGATAAATATGAAATTTCTAAATTGATTTAAACTACCTTTGAAAAACAGCGTAGCAGTCACACCAGAATGGTGAAAAGAAATTGTAATTTAGTGATAGAAATGTTTTGACATTTGAAATAATGTATTTCGTCAATCCCTTGAAACCTGGTCATATCTTAAATCAATGTTATTAAGTCCCTGGAGGGAGGGGCTGGGATGGGTGACTATAGCCGTGAAATCTTACCTCCCCCCCCCCTTCAACCCCATACACAATTCGTCGGGGGAACGCCAAGGAAAACATGCGACAAACCATGGCTACTGAACAAACAATGCTTTGCCTATACCCTACCCCTTTCCAACCTTTCCACTCTGTCGGGAATTTCACCCCCTGTGTCGGGGAGTTCCTGGTGCCATCCCTGCACTGTGATTTGGTTATGCTGAGTGCAGATATGTCAAAGGGCATTGGCTGTATGCGTTGGTTATATTTTAATCGTGCATTTGCAATATTTCAGCCATATTATATAGCGTAGCGGATTGAGCAGTTACTGTAGAGGGAGACGCGACACCGAAAGACTCAATGGACGTTGTTCATTTAACAATGATACAAAATGAACGGATACCGTACATTTAGATTTGGCTTGGTTTTTCAATATTTAACGTGACTTTCAGCGATACGTCAGCTATATCACAATGATTGAGTAGCTCTTCTATCCATACAGAACCAAAGTTAGGTCTGAAATCTGTCGGGGGCAACGGTTTGCTGGACGAGCGCTCTAACACTTCTGTAACCTGCCCTGCACATTTAGGAAAGTGTATACATTCCAAAATCAAAATTAGTTAAAATTATGAAGAGTTGGACAGCAGAACAAGTCGTGTCTTGACTGAAGATTAAAAGATTGATTACTCATGTTTCTGACTTGTAAGGCTTTCAGCGATATTTCACAATGATTCAGCAATATTTCTGCTATGTCATCCGTATAGGATCCTATCTCATGTGGAAGCTAAATAGATGCTGCAAGCTACCGGACTACGGCAAGATTAGAACTGTGGACTGACTGAATGCGTCGCTACCCACCGCCCCATATTGCGCACTCAGTGCACCGATGAAACAACAAATATGTTAATAATCAACAATTGTACAAGTTCAGTAACATTCTGTATCAAGCACCAATTGCCATCATCTTTTTCGCCCTTTGTAAATACTGGTCTATATTTCAAAACTTCCGTGTTAGTGGGGCTGAGTGAGTTACGTAAACCTCTTGCAGTCAAAAATGTTACAATTCAAAGCCAGAACGAGATGTCTAAACAATGTTGCGACACGTTAATGTCTGCACACAGAGATACAATATTCAAGGAAATACATGTAAATGATAATCGAAATCTATATGTTCGTGCAAATGTGTAAACCCCATATCATTTCGAAACTTAAATAGGATATTTTTAATGCATGCATTATTAGTTTATTGGACGAATCTCAATCGTCGACATTCGATCGATGCAATTAACTCGTTCGTTCTCCATTTATAAATACCATTAGCTTTTGGATTTATTCAAATCATGAATTACAAGTTTCCTGTTTGAAAATAATTATAACCTTCAGCAGACAGTTTATCCAGAACAAATATTTTGGAAAATATACTCTAGATCAACGCGAACGATGTAAACAAAACCACAATTTTTGTTGACATTTGTTGGAGTTTGTAAAGTTTCAGAAACTCAAATGTAACACTTACTTAAGACTCAGGGGTAAGGTACATGTAACCTAGTTTAGAATATGTACAAATTGTGTTATCAATTCTATGGTGGTTTATTCATTCACTGGCTCACTGTTCACATAAATTAATTTAAATTAAATTCATGCCGATATTCACGTTGTTTGTAATGGTAGCATATCATATTCTCTCAATTTGTAAAATTAACAATGTAATCACCTGTATTATATCGACCAAAACTAAATCTACCTCAATGCACATCGAGTGAGGTGAGAAGCTCGTTCATTCATTTCAAAATTATTTGTGACGGTTAATTGGCGGATCCAAAACGGGGGTGCAGGGGGTGCGCATCCCTCCTTTTTCAGCTATATGTTTTCAAAACCATCATCCATTAGGGAAGTTGTAAGTCCCCCCCCCCCTTTCCCAAATCACATCATGCACCCACCCTCCTTTTTTCAAACTCCTGGATCCGCCTATGGGGTATACAATAAACTTTCGCACCATCAATAAATGATTCTGTGCAAACGTTTCAAACGAGCATATTTCTCCTAAAGCCATTAATCTACGACAGATATAACGAGTCAATATCAGGATATACAATAAACTTTCGCACCATCAATAAATGATTCCGTGCAAACGTTTTAAACGAGCATATTTCTACTAAAGCCATTAATCTACGACAGATATAACGAGTCAATATCGTTATATACAATAATCTTTCGCACAATCAATAAATGATTCTGTGAAAAAGTTTTAAACGAGCGTATTTCTCCTAAAGCTATTAATCTACGACAGATATAACGAGTCAATATCGCCAAAAGCGTTGTTTAAACCTATCGCTATCTTCATCTCGGACATGTTGTTTGTCCTGGATTTGCCCTCAAAGTACCTCGTGACCAAGTGGGTGGAGCGATCTCGCGGTTTGCGTAAGATCAATTACTTAACATTTGTTTTGTCGAAATCCCCAAAGAACGTATTGATAAATAAAAGCTTTATATACCAACCCACAAAGTAAGGGATACTGATGATCATCCAGACATACCTTTTGATCTATGGGTTAATGGAATTTATATGATCTAAAGCCTGGCTTATGTTGACCTTGCGTCGAACTAGAACTGGCAGCAGCTGACTGATCGGCGTCTGATCGGCGCTTGTGTATGGGCGACATAAGCGCTCTTCCAACTGGCTTACGACTGTCAGGAACTAGTTGCCGCCGTATCTTGAGAATTACTAATGTTCCACTTCTGTGTCCAGTTGCTGACTGTATCCAGTTGGACGCAAGCGACATAGACACTCTTACGACTTTTAGCAACTGCAATTGTGACAGTTGCGTCTGATCGGCGTCATATCCAGCCGTGGTCGACACAAGCTACCAGTTCCAGCTAGTCGTCGTCAGTTCCATCGCGTCTCAGTCGATATGAAATGGCCTTTACGTGCTGGAGAGTAGGTGAACAGATGCGATGGTTGGTCTGATAAACTATTGTCGCACTATTCATAACACATACTTTATATGGTTAAAACTTCTGAGTTGATTTACCCGCGACCTTTCAGTGTGCTTGCTTACACTGTCTTCAGGCTTGTGAATCAGACAAAACAGTTGCAAGCCAGAAGACAGTGTGAGCAAGCACACTGAAACGTCGCGGATAATTAAACTCAGAAGTTCTAACCATATAAAGTGTGTGTTATGAATACCAACCAACTTCTAAATGCTCCTCAAGGATGTTGGCGCACTAGTTCGGGTAAGAGGTTGAAGTTTTAAATCGGAAATTTGCTGTTTGCAGCCAACGGTGCTAATGTCGAGTAAAACCACCTCTGTTGGCGAGACATGCACAACTTATTCGAGGTATGTTTCTGAACAGTCGACCAATGACAGCTTGACTCATTCTGTTTAACTCACGCGTGAGAGAAACATCCAGTTTATTGAGTGTGGTCAATGGCACGTTCTTTCGCGAACAGGATTGATACTGACAAACAAATATCGTCGATGATGTTTATGTATAATCCCACGTTTTACTGCACGTCATTTGGACCAAAAAGAGTCAGGTGAACGTCTCCTCTTCAGCAGATATGATCATGTCATTCCAAAATGACACTGGTTACTCTAACCAGTGTCGTATATGTGCTATGCCCGTACCTGTATGCTGATGGGAAGCTGCTGTCAAGATGTCATTGATAACTCTAATCATTGCAGTCTCGTCCGTCCCTGTATGCTGATGGGAAGATGCTGTCAAGATGTCATTGGTTATTGTGATCATTGCAGTCTCTGGGCTATGTCCGTCCCTGTATGCTGATGGGAAGCTGCTGTCATGGTGTCATTGGTTGTTGTAATCAGTGCAGTCTCTGGGCTATGTCCGTCCCTGTATGCTGATGGAAAGCTGCTGTCATGATGTCAATGGTTATTCTAATCAGTGCACATGCATTTAATAACCATATAAACTGTTAATGCCGACATCTGTTTAACAAAATATACAACGATCCGATTTGCACTCATACAAAGACAAGAAAGAAACGCTTCAGATCTATGGTTTTAAAATTGTTTTATGTTTAAGAAGGCGGTAGCACTTTTCAGTTTTGGTGATTATTAAATATGCGCCACTACATTGAAATATCTAAAATCGTCAGCATTATAATTTTAATGTGAGCAAAGGAAAGTATCACATTACACGTATTTTGTGTTTTAATAGAATGTGAACAAATATATTTACATTAATCAATTTTACTCTACACAAATACATGTACGTGATCTACAAAGTGAGATATCTGTATACAATGATGCATCCGTGCCTGTTACACCATGCTTAACTATTATCTAGCAATGAATGTGTTTAGTGCAGATGTAAACATGTTTTGGAATACATGTATGTTCTCTACTCGTCAGACAGTTGATGTACTTCTTTTTCTGTGTACAGACAAAGCATGTGAGTAGAACTGTCCCGATTGGTCTGTGAACATACAAACAAGATTACTCTTGGAGCGACTCATCATATGCGTTGGAAGACGCCTAACAAACAACATGTATACGCACAGACAGTGTTATTTGATTGATGACATGTAGTGTGCATTGAAACGTTTTCGATTACTATTTTACCCAAGCTATAACTAGCGTATTAGATAATCCTCCCCATAAATCAACCGTGGACCCACACAAACATTGTGGTAAAGTTTATGACAGACGTGAGAAGAAGAAGATCAAGTGTCTTTTTTTCATAGTCAGATGCAAACGCGAATTGGCACCATACATATGTTCTTATGTGAGATCTTTGATATTTTCGAGATTGGACTACTGTAATAGTTTATTAAATGGCATCTCTAAAGATAACATTGCTAGGCTACAAAGGGTCCAAAACTGCGCCGCAAGAATTGTTAGCAAGACACGACTGAGACAGCACACAGCACCAGTCTTAAGATCTTTACACTGGCTGCCGATTTCCAAGAGAATCGAATTCAAACTGTTGATTTTTGTATACAAGTGTGTCAGTGGAAATGCGCCTGAATACCCCAAAGACATGATCACGTGTTACATTCCCCAGACACATCTCAGATCCAGTTACAAGTTGCACCTTGTTGTTCCAAAGTGGAAGCTGAACTCTTTTGGTGACCGTAGCTTTCAGTGGAATGCTGCAGTGAAGTGGAATGCTCTTCCACAAAGTCTTAAAACTGCTCCTTCTCTCGATACCTTTAAGTCACAGCTTAAAACTTATTTGTTTTCTGATTGTTAAAGCCCTCACCCTTTTTCAATGTTGCGCTTTGAGCATGCTTCATTGCGTGGAGGTTAGCGCATTACAAATTGTCTTATTATTATTATTATTATTATTATTATTATTACTTTTTCGAGACATTACAATTTTCAAAACGTTTCAACCTCTCAAACAACAATGTCACTGAACTTAACACAACTCCTGATGCACATACTACAAACATAGTTTTCAGGTGTTCAAGCGTGAACTGGTTACTGACTCCTCTGGTCTCGCCACACGGTTTTGGATCAGGCAGCCACTGTTTCTGTATCTCTTGAGCTACACCAGTGGCCAACATCCATCTGCAACTGATAAAACATTAACAGCATCATTTGAATGTCGACTTATGCCGGGAGGCGCGGTGGCCGCGTGGTGAAGCGTCGGATTTGTAATCTGGCGAGCCAAGTTTGCCCCCGGCTATAGCGGCGCTGTGTTGTGTCCTTAGACAAGACACTTTACT
>JAUELE010280036.1:0-17845 GCA_031471655.1 Diodora aspera
GGAGAGGGGAGCCCCCTGTAACCACCGTGACGAAATCGTCGAACACAATTGACTGGAAGTCACGTTAAACAATAACTAAAAAAACAAACAAAAAAAAAACAAAAAAAGTGACAAACAAATACGTTCAATTTGGCCGCAATGCCGGATTGTGTAGTAGTATATGAATGGATCTGGGAGTGGAAATTATTAACATTTGTTTTTTTATTCGTGTATCAGTCGAGGAGAGAACCGGTCTCCGCCGATTAAGAGTAGGATCGGCGTTTTCCGGGAATTTTATTTCTACGTGTTTTTTTGTTGTTGTTTTATGTTGCCTTTATTTGTTGTTTTATTTATGAATTATCACATAAAACATTACATCAGTAAAAGCCATCATACTGTTACACTGACGTGCAAATGACGCTGTACGGAATATTTATGTGATTAAGATGAAGTTATTGTCTTGAATTCCTCCCTCCCTCCCTCCCCCCATTTAAATCCAAGATTTGTATAGCTATGGCATAGCTAGTACAACAGGTTATGACCTGAAAAGGGATTGGAATTATTCTGTATCTTCGTTTGCACGCCAGTATAATTCTGAAAAGAGTAGATTGTTTGCAACTGAAAAAAATGGCAGATTTTATACGATGAAGTAAATTACAAAGACCCATGTACATGTACAGTCCGTGTCTAAAGAAATTTGCGAGTTTGCGGCGGGATTTAGTCCAACCTTGGCTTTACAAATCAAGCTTCTAAACTGGTCCCCACTTTTTAGTATAACTTTCTAAATGATTGTTTTTCTTGGCAATAAAGTGTTCTATGTTTCTGATATCCTTCAATGTCTGTTCAAAATTAGCAATAGAGGGATTATGTCCTTTAATAATACATGTATATAATTATATAGCATTTGGTTGCGATTAAGATATGGTTGAGTAGATCATTGTTCTCCATTCCTAGAAGAATATCCTGATGGGAGCAAATAACATTCTTACCAAGAAATTTGCTTAAAGTCTGACAAAGTTTTCCCAAAAAGGTTTCGACGATAGGACAGTCGAAATATACATGTACATGGAAAATATTTTCTTTGCCCTCAGCGCAAAAAGAACATTCAATTTTGTCGTTGTCAACAATTTTCATTTTAAGAAATTCATGTTTTGTATAAATAATTTTATGTAATAATTTATATTGGAAGTCAGTTAATTTTGTTTCTTTGGTAGAATTTCTATTTCTAATAAAGATGGATCTCCAGTCAATGAAAATATTAAGTTCTTTTTCCCATTTTTCACATACTTTTGGTAGAGTTACGGACGCAATAAAATTGTCATAAAATAGCCTACAACCTTTGCTATGTTTCAATAGATCATAACAAGGTGTGCTGATATTTACTGCGAACGCGTTTATTTGCATGTTACCAGAGAGGTTTAAACTCCAAGATTTTGGAATATTTAAAATGAGACGGTTGTAGTCTAATAGTGTTCCATTTATAATGTAAGTGGTTTTAAACATATCATATGGTAATATACCTTGTGAGTCACAAATATCTTTTATAAAGATTATACCTTTTCTCAGCTAAGATTTAATCAGAAAATTAGGGAATTTAAATTTGTGATTGAGCCAAATGGGTTGAGCAAGAATTTCATGAATATTGTTGATTTGTATCTTATGCATTCTTAAATAGTTTGCCTAAGAGACCAGTGTATCCTTCCAAAATGGTTGATAATAATCTTTAATATTTGCACATAGTTTATATATGTCTTCCAATGAAAAACCGCATAGATCGTGGTTAGCGGTTTTAAGAAAGTAGCGTTTAAGATTTGATATCTTCAAAAAATCATTAAATGCTTCAATATCCATCGTTCGGAGACCGCCTTCTTCGTGTTTCATCATCAAGTATTTTCTTTTTATTATTCTTTCTTATCGTTCCATATAAATGTGAAAAATATTATTTAAGATTTTGATAAATTCAGTTGGTTGACTTGGTGGAGGGCAGAAAAAATATGAACGAGTGTAGACAGAGCCAGTGTCTTAATGACCGTAATTTTACCTTTCGTTAAGTTTCCGTTTTCTCCATTTTGAAAGGGTTTTGACAGTGACAGTAATCTATTCATGTCAGAGATGTTCATGAGGCAAGGGCATATAACTCTCTGAGCTCAGAGTGACAAACAAATACGTTCAATTTGGCCGCAATGCCTGATTGTGTGGTAGTGAATGCATCTGGGAGTGGTAATTATTTTTGTTTTTTTTATTCGCGTATCAGTCGTGGACAGAACAGGTCTCGTCCGATCAAGAGTGGGACCGGCGTTTTCCCGGAAATTGAGTCTTTGCTATCTGACGGTTTGCACACCCCACCCAAGTATCGGGTACAGACTAGACGGACCTATTTTCAGGTGTACTGACTCGAACAATCAGAGTGAGGTGTCATGCCAAGGATCTGGCCTACCAACTGAGACCGAACTGGAGCACACTGAACTAAATCGAAGGCCAAAACGAACCATGATAGAAAGAAACACCATTGGAATGCGACGACCGACACCCTAACCCCGGATGAATCCCTAGTTATGCCACCCATCTTTACATCGACAAAAACGGATGTGACCCTGTTACCGCATCGAACTTGCTGCAACGTTACAGGCGCACAGGGCACACACTGGAGAGCACAAGAACATCATAGTCGGGTGATGACGCGATATGAATCCCTCCCTGACAGCGAGGTCACAAGGGACGAATGCCTTGGAATGCAGGGTTAGTTGACAGAAATCGGCCAGGCGACACAGGGCTCAGGGTTATGGCCTTACAGAACATACAAAGGGCAGTAATTTGGCAATTGACCGCGCAACATACATTCGTAGCTACTCGTCTCTTTCCGTGACCGGGTAAAGGACTCGTATGTGTCTCGTGAGCCGGCATGAGAGAAAAGAAATGTACATCTTGACGAATTTATGGACACAGTGAATAGTCAGTTTATTCCTATTGACAAGGATGTTAAGTCTAACATTTCAAAACTAGAGCATAAAGCTATCAGATCTTTGAAAGAAAATGATGAAATAATTATTAAAGAAGCTGATAATGGAGGTAGCATCGTTATTATGGACAAAGAATTCTACTAAAAAATGTCACACATGCTTAGGGAGCGATCATTTGATTTTTAAGGGGGGGGGGGCTGGAAGATTTTTCTAATGCAAACTATTTTTTTATGCCATGGTGTAAGACAATCTATACTGACGTCCAAAAGAACGTATACAAACTGATTTCAATTATTTTCCCTTACGTATTTATGCCATAGTTGATCAAAAGGATGCTTGGATTTCGGTGAATGTAATTTGATTGACATCATCTCATTGATAAACGTTCCAAGTCTTGAAGGGATATCTCTTGTATATCCAACGCATTTAAGAATGTATTCAGTAGTCTCTCAAAATCTTGGTATACTTTCTTTTGAACGTCAGTATATTTTGCGACTGGCAGCAGCAGTTCCGCAACAGAACACTGCTTCTTGCTATTGAAACGTTAGACATTGTTATTCTCACAAATTATTTATGACATTTATCTTAAAAAGTATATGGGCACTACTCTTTTCCTTCATTATGGAGTTTTCCAGCTGAAAGAGATGGGTATTGATTTCCTAAATGACAGTGTTATCAAGGCACATTGAATTTTATAGACGTTGTAGGCTGAATGCTGGTGTTGGTACTGGGACAAGCAAGTCCAATAACGTTGGTTTATTTTTTTTATTTGTTTTGTTTTGTTTGTTTGTTTAACGTGACTTTCAGTCAATTATTTCGACCATATCGTCACGGTGGTTACAGGGGGCTCTCCTCTTCAGGAAATACGACAGTGACCCGGGCGGGAATCGAACTGGGAACCTTTCGGTTGCGAGTCCAGTGCGCTAACCACTTGGCCAACCTCGCGCCCTAACGTTGGTTTATGAAAGTATCATTGTTTACCTTCTCCTGTTTCTCGTTGACTGCAGGGACCAGTCGACTCCCTCCAGTGAGGCCCCTGATGGCGTTCATCCTGTACCAAGCCTTGTCATGGGAGGAGTGGGCCGCCACATACGCTGCAGCAATCCGGGCCTCATCTTCCTCGCTCAGGTGAGGCTGCTTGCCGATTTTCTGAAATTCATCATGTCGATTCTTATTTAATCGAATACGTAGAAGAGTTGTGATGCATCTTTACAAAAGAATTATTGTTTAAAAATACGGCTTATTTCTCATATAGACTACTTTTGTAACTTACCCAAGTTTAAGAAGAAAGAATTGAATGTCTCATGGAAATAGGCGTAGAAAGAAGAGATCGTCTTTAGTGCGTAACAAAAAGTAGTCATTGTTGTAACAATTTGCTTTAAACTCGTTGCAAATTTTGGACATATTAAGTTAAGGTATTGTATATTTTGACTATACTTCTAGTTTACATTGTCTTTGTTTCTCGAAATATTCTTTTCTTGACACCAAGGACTTGGAATATGGCTGGAATATTGCCAACTGCGATGTTAAATCCCATTTCACTCACTCTCTCTTGACACGCAGCACGAGAACATATGACGACACGAATACACCGGGTATTAAACGTGTGTGGTCCAAATAACATGAGGTTTTTCAGCCTTTATACGAAGGGGTGTCAAAACGTTTTGAGTCTAACATAAACTACCGGACCAAAATAGTCACTTGACGTGAACCAAAGACGCTGCAATATGTACGGACGTTATTGGAAAACATTCGCCAAAACACACCCTGTGTACACATGGAAGTCACATGGAGTCATTGAATTTCGTGCAGTCATGAAAAATCGCAAACACATGATTTTGGAGGAACTGTTCAACATGCTCGTGCATGATTGTTGCATTAATACCGGTGTAGGGAAGAGCATCAGAAGAATGGCGAGGCTCACACAGGCAGAACATGACAGAGCTATTGGTATGGCCAACATGGTGGTCTCTCAACGGCTCATTGCAAGAACCTTCAACTGCAGTCAAGCCGCCTTTAGCAAATTGTTGAGCCGTCATCGGCTAACAGACCAAACACAAGACCGTCAAAGATCTGGAAGACCAAGAGTCACAACGCCAGCTGAAGACCGCTACATCCGGACACTCTACCAGCAGAACCGATTCGTCACAGCGACGTCAACAGCAGCAACATCACATGGACACCCCTTCAGCAGACGAACACTCTTACGTCGACTCTTACGTCGGTGGCAGCGGGGTGATTGGGAGAGGGTGCCATTCACGGATGAAAGTACCTTTATCCTGTTCCAAAATGATGGCCGAGTCCGTGTTTATCGACGTAGGGAAGAGCAACTTGCGCCCAACTGCATCCAAGATGTGTAGCCTACCCTTATGGTGGTGCGGCGTCATGGTATGGGGCGGTATTTGCGATCAGCAAAGAACTAGACTTGTCATCCTACGTGGAAATCTGACTGGCCAAAGATACAGGGATGAACTGTTGTAGTGCCATTCTTACGTCGACAGCGAAGGGGTACCATTCTGCAGCAGGACAATGTACGACCTCATTCCGCCAGACTTCAGGATTATCTGCACAATGTTAACGTCAACGTACATGTATTGCCTTGGCCAGCACTTTCTCCAGACATGAATCCGATAGAGCATCGCTGGGATCATCTTGGTCGACAGCTGAGGTAACGGCTACCTCCTCCTGCCAACAGACAGCAGCTTGAACAGGCTTTATTGGATGAGTGCAGCAAAGATCCTTTCAGTTGAAGAACCGAGGGTACATCTATGTCATGCCTGGGCGAGGGAGGGTACATCTCTGTCATGCCTAGGTCCGGGGGGAGGGGGGTCAAAAGGGAGCCCTGGGACCAGAGAACTTCCTGGGGTCTCAGAAACGGAGTAGGAAAGGGGACCCGATAGAAACTCTGTACCACTGGGGTTCGAATCACTGATTGGTCAGCAGATTCATGAAAATTTGAAAATTGCTTTTTGTTAAATTTTCATATAATTTTTCTGATTTTGCAGCCTAAATTTACCCAGAAATTATAGTGGTTCGGCGAAATTCACCCGTTTTGAATGTTCGTACTCCAGGGGTATAATATAGAGTATTTTCAATTTTTCATAAATTTATTGACCAATCAGTTATTCCAAACCCTATGCTTTGTACTCCTGATAAAATTCCTGGTGTGACCCATTTACAAGTTCTTTCTAAACAGATGTGAACTATTTAGCAGATACCCGGCCACTCTGTGATTGTTCTCTCACCTTCAGAACTTCAACCACGAATTCTTTAGATGCCTTATCGGGATCGAGTCGTCCTGTAACAAAACCCGCAATGAGGTTACTGCTGTCATTTCATTCAAAGCAAATCATGCATTGTCTAAAATCATCGTTATGACGTCACATGGGGGGGGGGCTGCGAACCGCACTGGTGACACTTCAGGGAGGGTGACACCAAAATGCCTTTCAATAACCTGTTTCGAATTGTATTATTTTCGAATTGTCACTTTAACCATATGAAACATTAGTGTAAATACATTTAGTTATTGTAATTTAAATGTGTAATTTTAATTTTGCTAGTTTGCTAGTTTGTCACTAACATTGTCGCATAAACTGGAATTACAATGTTCAGTACCAAATAATTACTGAGAATTCTGTCTTCAGAGAAGGTCGGTGGCACCCAGGGGTCACCCTGAGTTATCACACCAGGTGACACCAGGCGACACCAGCCCTAGTGACGCTACTCAGGGCGGCGATATTTATCTCATTACAATCGATTGACAAGAAGTAATATATAAAGGAGAAAAATGATGGTGAATTTTCTTTCTTTGAAAGTACACTATTGATCACCATAAACTATTAATGTTAACAAGGTACGATATTATTTCCAGACAATAACACATAAAGAAGATAGCCTAAATGAGAAGTAGAATAAATATCAACAAGGACACACATTGATGTTCCAGACCAACAAACACGAATGTTAACAGCATGCATTACGTATGGGTATTGCGCATCATGCGTTTATATGGTGTTAAGATATGTACGGGGTCATGCGACTTGCTACACTTCGAGATTACAGGGTCGTAATATCCTAGCCAGACTACAAAAATCAGAACAGGCAGAGATCAAAGCAAAGTACCTCCAGATAAAATAGAAACCATCTTATCCTACATAAACGTTTTTTACCTAACTGACTCAAACCCTGAGGACGCAGCTGTTTCTTCTGTTTCTTCAGCCTGGGTAGGACATAATATAGATCTACACCATTGGCTCGTTTTATCTACTCACTGGAAAGCGGACATTAGACCTTCAACTGAAGGCTGGTTTGTTGTCGAAACCAACATCAGGTTGAAGGTGTTATTCGATTTTCAGTTGAAATTAAATCAACTAAAGAGAATACATATTAATAATACAATGTCTTATCACTGGGGCATTATCTGTCCTGATGGAAGAAACTACGTTGATAACAAGCTTTGCAGTAAGCTTTACACATGCAGGACAGCTCTGGATGCAAGATATATCCTTGTCATACCCAGCAGGTACTTGATGTCCTTACACAGCCAACAACAATACTAAGCTTGACGTGTTGCCCAGCGTCTACCTTCTGCATGAAGCATTCATCAGCGTCTACCATCTGCGTGAAACATTCATCAGCGTCTACCATCTGATTGAAACATTCACCAGCGTCTACCATCAGCATAAAACATTCACCAGCGTCTACCATCTGCATGAAACATTCACCAGCGTCAATCATCTGCATGAAACATTCATCAGCGTCTACCATCTGCATGAAACATTCACCAGCATCAATCATCTGCATGAAACATTCATCAGCGTCTACCATCTGCATGAACAATTCATCCGCGTCTACCATCTGCATGAAACATTCATCAACGTCTACCATCTGCATGAAACATTCATCAGCGTCTACCATCTGCATGAAACATTCATCAGCGTCTACCATCTGCATGAAACATTCATCAGCGTCTATCATCTGCATGAAACATTCATCAGCGTCTATCATCTGCATGAGGCATTCATCAGCGTCAACCATCTGCATGAAACATTCATTAGCGTCTACCATCTGCATGAAACATTCATCAGCGTCAACCATCTGCATGAAACATTCATCAGGTCTACCATATGCATGAAACATTCACCAGCGTCTACCATATGCGTGAAACATTCACCAGCGTCTACCATCTGAAACTAACTAACTGACTGAAGACTTACCGTCCACTTCTGCATTGAGGAAACAAAATAATAAACATTAGAAACCATTCCTGCCTTCCACTTTACACGATTCTTACTGTTTCATGTAGGGGTCTTTGACAAAGGTAACAGACCACACACATTTACAGTGTTAAAGGATGAAATGTTGATGTGATCACAGTTAACCATAAATGACCAGAGAAATAACCATTTTTACACTTGACTATACAGAAGTCTATAAAACATTTCTCTCGGAAAGTAATCTGTTACTACTGTTATAAGAATATTATGGACTTGTATGTAAGTATGTTTGTGTGTGCGTGCGTGCGTCGTGTGAGTATGTGTGTGTACATGTCTGTTTCATACCATATCGTCATTAAGATAAACACAAGTTACATATGTAATTGCCTGGTCCACTGTAAAACGATGGCCTGACTTGCCTTATTCCAATACTCATGTTGTTCTTAAAATACTCATGTCAAAGAAACAAATTACTGTGCAGAATTATACATACTGTAAATCTTGATATTGTTGTGTTGTTACGACTCTATCATATCTATAATTATTGATAATAATCATTATGTATTCACTCCTTCCGTTAGATAAACAGTACATGTTTAATGCTAATATACTGACGTGCAAAAGAAACGTTACCAAGATTTTGAGAGACTACTGAATAAATTCACAAATACGTTTGATATGCATTTATCAATGACATTATGTCAATCAAATAACACTCATTGAAACCCAATTATCCTTTTGTCCAGCTATGACATAAAGACGTAAGGAAAATAACTAAAATCATTTGGTATAGTTTCTTTTGCATATCAGTATAGTTAATACACAGAAACACATTGGGAATTGAAAATCACTATGTATTAAGCTATTAATCTTTATTTCTAATTTTAAATTAAATATACATACTGTTGTACGACTCTTGGGATTAGTTACTCAACGATCGTCCATTACTTGCGTGCAGAACTCTACTCTAATTACAAAGCACATCGAAAACTTTTCTTTCTCCCAAACACTTGCCAGGATCTGCTCTCTAGTTTGTCTCCTGTGCAACGCCAGCAGTGCAACTCAAGGACCTTGTTCGTCAAACTATCTTAGCTCTCCCCACACACACACCCTACCCCACCCAACCCACCCCCAAACCCCACACTTGTGTTACGGGGTGAGACTGACCCCACCCTCCCCTTCCCACGTTTTGGGGTACGAAAACGTTATTCTTTTCTACTTTATTTATTTTTTGCTGATTTTTTCTTTTCTTTGCTTTCTGTGCAACATCTGATAATATCACACCCACCCCTCTGCCCCACACCTGATAATATCACACCCACCCCTCTGCCCCACACCTGATGATATCACACCCACCCCTCTGCCCCACCTCCTGTGTCGCTCTTGTTAATTAACTGTAAGCCCTACAGATCCACATTCTAATCTGGCATACCATTTTACAGAACAAGCTTGTGACACTAAAACGGCATATCATAAAACTGTGTAAAGATTATATAATGGAACAGAAACAATATGTTGCCACGCTGAACTTGACAGTGGATAAGATTGATTGTAATGGAACTAAGATCGTTCTGTCGAACCCCTCTCAGTCCAAATTATGCAAAGAAAATGTCTGAGCACAGAACAGAGGCAGCGATGTCTGTAGTTCTCTGACACGTTTGGTCAATACAGTTTGAGACCTTGTACAAATTTACCATTAGTTCTAAATACACGTACAGTCAATCAATAGTGTTAATTGAGCCATTGAAATACTTCATGTTGTGCTTAACGTTTTACCCAAATCCAGTTCAGAGACACTTTCTAGCTCGACTCCGTGGCTTCAGACACCAATATGCAGAGAGCATGTATAATGAATGGTAATAACGTTATCAAGACACCATCCTATCAGTCGTGTCGTCACTAGACATGCTTGACCGAACGACGGGGGTCACAGAGTGATCTGATAACAGCTGTCCGGCCAACATTGTTTGTTTGAAATATACTCAAATGGCGTATCCAAGGGAGCAGACAGAACTGGGTAACTAAGTCACCACCACCACCACCACCTCCTCCTCGCCCCACCTCTCCTCCAGCTGACAAAACTCCTGAATCCCTATATTTTATTGATAAATGTGATGACTGGGCACAAGTACCTTTTCCATATACAGTTACAAGTGTCAGTACCTGTATATATATAACAGCAATGGTGGTATACCAAGATTAACCTTTGAATTGCTGGTTCCTGATATATTTGTTCATGTTTAGCTTGTGTCATGTGAATTATATATTTAATGACAAGTCGAGAGAAAATGAAACATGCTCATTGATGATGAAGACTACAAACAGATCTTTAACTTAGAAGTGAGTGATTTGTCAACCAAACTCAGTACTCAAGTGAAATATTCGTTACAACCCCAAATAAAACAAATATTGTTGTAACTGAGCATTTCGTAAACTGTCATTGAACGTGTTACTGTTGTATCAGCCTTGGAAGCCGTGGCAGTTACTTATCCCGGGGGTGGGGGGATACTGCATGGCGACTATGCAGAAAACTCTGGCAAAGTCTCGGTGCCTGGGCGGCCTACATCGCCGATCTTTAGTGCTGATACCTGAACCAAGAGTGCGGGCTCGAATCCCGGACGGGACTCAACCCAAACACCAATAGATTAGCTACTTTTCAAGGAAACGTAATCCCAAATAAAGCAAATAATGTTGTAAGTTCAGTGTTGCAAGGGTTAAAGAAGAGTAAGTGACAAAACAGGAGCAGTGCCAGATTATGTTACATCCAGCCATTCCATGCAAATCACAGTGGGGAGAAGTGATATGGTGCTTTTAATAGAAATCAATAAACAAGGATTAAAGTCAACTTTCAAAAGTTTAATGTTAATGAGAGTTTACATGCACTCTCTCTAGTCGTGCATTGAATTTTAACAAAATAAAGGGCGAACTTCAAATAGAAATAACAAACATTGAATTACCTGTTCCACCAAAGCCTTGCAAAAAAAACACATATTGTACATGAAGCAAAGGATATGAAAGCAACACTGAGGTGAATTTAATAGGTTCGACACAGCCGCAGTGTGTTACACAATCGGTGGATATAGTCACGTGTCTACATAAGTTCTATAGGAATGAGCCTTTCTAAACCAGTGTTCCTCTTACGGTGGGTCGGTGGTTTGTGTGTACAGAAATAAGGTGCTCAAATACGCGTGCATGCACTACCACGTGCTCTGACAAATCACTCCAGTTTTTAAATAAAGAATATTTTCATTTGAGAAGAACTTTCGAGTTGAAAAGTCAGGTTAATTCATCCTTTTAGTCAGTTTATAATATGTATGTTCTTAAGATCGACCCAAATATCTCACTTATGTATGAAGATATCTATATTGACTACAAGTCGTTGACATTCATATTTAATTGTTTCCATAAATAGCACGCGTTGTTTGTGCAAGGTTCCTATATAGGAAACAATCATTTGATTTTTAAGGTGGGATGGTGCAGGAAACTTTTGAAAATAAATAGTTTGCAGTGTGCATGAGTTAACAGTCCAAAATAAATAGATTACATTTATAGAGTTATATATTAATAGTTTTATGAAATGTATCATGAACAATTTTTCTTCCTACATTTTATATTCCTATATTAACATTAAAAGCAAACGAACTCTGAATAAAAAATATTTAAAAATAAATAGTTTGTCGGCGGCAGTTACCTAAGAAACGTAAAGAGATTGTGTCATGGCATGAGATAAAAAAAAATAGTTTGTAAGAGAACAGTCAGTCAAGCCGCCAAAAAGAAGTGATATGAGTTAAAAATGCAGTTTTAATTTGTTACAATTCTTATATCAGCAGATTTCAGTGACATTTAAGCCACGTCTTGTAATAATATAAAATATGTTTCTTATTCAAAGAATTACAGCCCGAGTTGTTGATTAGATTAAAAGAGTAAGCCAGTTAGAGAGTAAAGTTAACGTTGACGACGACCTTTGGTTAATGGATCAGCACAGACGAATATATGGTAGATTATAAAAATTACAACAACTGCCGTAGGCTGGTTTAATACCGCTAGAGAGCGGGCCATGCTTTGTAACACGCTTGCGCTTTGCCTACAGTACTGTTTCACAATGACGCCCTGTTGCCACACCGATGTTATAAAAAGCTGATAGCTTGGTAAATAGAACACGGTAATATGACGGGCCTGGACACTGGGGTGACACGCATTACTTACATAGAATGTATATAGTCTACTATGTGCCTCTTTAACATTTATGATTCTATTATGTGAAGACTACCGTTACACACTCTCTTAAATAAGTAATCTTTTATTCATTCAAAAGAACGACTGGTGTAAAAAACCTACTTCAATTCAAATAATATCACATGCAACAAAGTATTCATGTGCATGAACTCGGCAGAACACATGCAACCTTTAATTAAGAAGGGACTTTGTGCGGAATGGTTTACGTAGGCGTGGGTGTTGACCGTGAAAGGATGTCTTCAATTATTACTTAGAGAACCACACTACTTCAAAACAACATTACTGACCAGTAGCGTGTAACGCTACATTTACAGTAAAACTGTTCATAGCTGATTAACAATTACTTATTATTTTTGTGTGTATGGACGCCAATATTTCGGCATCGTGGACAGAGAGGAGTCAGTGAGTGCATCTCTCCGAGAATGTATGATATTAACAAACCTACTTAATAAGACTATAAAGTATATATCGAATTTCCTGTAATAAGTGCCGGACCTCTCATAAGTGTCGGACCTAGAGCTTATATTACCATAGCCTAACGCCTGAACACTTATTGCAGAAAATACGGTACATAAAAAAGTACTTCGATGAGTGAGAAATACTCTTAACACTTCAATCAGTTCAACAACAACGTACTTTAGAACCGTCTCCCAAAAACAGGTGATTGTGTTTTCAATAAAACTGTAATGAATACTTTCCTGGAATGTTTTTCAAACCAGACTTTTTAGCTTGTGTCCTTGTTGAGAACATGGTTCTGTATTCTTAAGCGATTTAATCATTTCAAAATCTCAAAGTTTGCAAAATTATTTCTGTAAATTCTACTTTAAGTAGCCAAATATTAGTCTGGTTTCAGAAAACCAGATTCAGATATTATGCCCTCTTGAACTGAAGTATACTGCACAGCGAAACGCTTCGTGTTGAAGGAAAACAGACATTATAAGACGTCGTGAAATAATCAGTAAGCTATTTTGATGTGGTGTCTCAAATTATCAGTGGCATGCAGGGCCGGTACATCGGCCCGGGGCCCGGACAGTGGCATGCAGGACCCGTACATTGGCCCGGGGCCCGGATAGCCAAGGAGGGGCTGTGGGAGCCACGAAGTGCCCGTGAATTTTTGATTGCCCAAAGAAAGGGAAAATAAATTAAAATCCGCTCAATTTTGAATGTCCAAATTTTGATCGAACCTCCTCCCCCACCCAGACAGGGCCAACCTTGTTGGATGCCCTGGCGGTATGTAAGGTTTTACCAGACGTTGCACTGCTAACACAACTTAAATTAAAAACAAGGGGTTGTATTTTAAAATTACGCCAAACCTACGGTTCAAAAATAGACAACTATTCTACAGCCTCTATCGTCGTAGCATATATATATATAGGCCTAATTATATAGTATTGAGACCCTTGCAGGATAAGTTGCAAATAAATCATGGATATATTGTTACTTATACAATACCTTGTACAAGAGAACTGATATGTGTGTTTGTAGAACATGCTGTGTGTAACACTCTTGTCCGCGTATTTGTATATGGGGCTATGACCTTGAATACAATATAGATTCAGACTCTTATTACACTCGATGCAGTTGATAAACAATATAGTATGACGTAAGCTATCGTTATGCAGTTGATAAACAGTACAGTATGACGTAAGCAGGATGGCTTGTTAACACTCTAGGTGCAGATTATAAACAAGTCATGTAGTGTAGAATATTACTATTGAACACCTACCTATTGCTAGGGTTTGTTCGTCATCTTTGGGCTTCTTTTCACAATAGTCCTTGTCAGCAATGTAGGCGATGATGACGAGGATGGGGAAGAAGATGAGTGTTGTAATGGCCTCCCAGACATCGATGTAATCAGGTGTGATGGCAATCAGGATGACAAGAAGCCATAGATATGCAAATAAGCTGAAAATACTTGTGACTGCAAACACTTTAATACTCTTAATCCGCCTGGTTTCCCCGACGGGGACGGCAAGGAGGCACACTCCCGTGATGACGAACAGATTAAAGGCAGCGGAACCAACAATCGTACTAGGGCCAAGAGCACCAGCCTTGTAGTCATTGCCAACGATCTCTATCACTGAGAGCAGAATCTCGGGGGCACTTGATCCAAGAGCCATCAGAGTAAGATTGGCAACTGTGTCGTTCCAGACTTTGATCTCGATGTCCTGGTATCCCGTCAGTGAGGAAGGATCCGGAATTCGAACACGCCTAGTCCTGCTTGTGATGGTTTCAATAGAACGCATGAAGATGTCAGCAATGATGGAAACACCCATGAAACTCCATAGCAGGCCTATACAGTATATAGCACCTCGTGCCGGCACACTCCACGTGTACTCGTTCACGAGGGGCAACCACATGCCCACACTGGAGCATTTGTAGGTTGCAATGTTGCATGTCCCGTTCACCGACGATGCCATGGTACTGGTGACACTCTATAGTAAAATGTTGGACGCCACTTTCATCTGCAATTAAAGGTTTAGTGTTTGTAATGTGGATACTGAAAAACAGGACATTGGAACGTCATACTTGTAAGCAACGCCTTCTAGTGGCCACGTGCAAAGTCAGACAGGCTACCTCGAGCTCATATCAGATCTGATCCGCACCAGAGACATCACCAGCGGTTCTCAAAGTAGTAAACTCCACTGAAGACGATCTGATACTGAATCCATGGATCCAAATTTTCCAGCATTTTGATCACCAGATTCTGTTAACAATAACCACATCAGCAGGTGCATACAATCCAATTTACGTCCGTTCGGGTATTCCACTAAACACATGTCATCAACTCCATCCGACTACGTCTACAACCACCAAAGGTCAAGAATATCCGCAAACTGCATCTACATACAAAACATCCTGATATCCATACCATAGTGTAAGCGAGAACCGCTTTGTATACATATTTTATTTCAATACGCGTCATACTCGAAGATAAATCTAAATTTAGCATTTCTAGACGTCATCAGTGGTACTTTCCACCGTATTTAAGGTACGTACCGTATTTCCTCTAGTGAAAGCCCGGGTGTTTATTGTTTAGAAGTGTGCTGATGCCCCGGCTTTTGTTGGAGGCCCAGTAGCTCTTATCAGAGGCCAAACTAACTCTTGTTATTTCCACTGTTTCTCCTTCTTTTTGGAGATCTCAACCGTTACACTCCCACTGGAACGTAGTTGCATAAGAAACATCACCCCCTAACCACCCCACCCCACCCCCTCCTCCTCAGACTCATATTGGAGGAGACCCGGTCCGCATTAAAGAAACACCACCTCTTCCCCCTACTATTATGTTGACACGGCCCGTATGAAGGAAGCACCGCTTCTAACCTTCATCCCTACCCAGACTTTTATTAGAGGAAATTCGTTGTTGTATAGTATAGTCAGATAAAGAATCGTAACCGTACATTTGCGGAATATTCCGATGTACGCAATGATCATAGCAGAGCTCATTTCTGTATCTCACTTACTTCACCATTATTAAACGTCCTGCTTCATGTAGATAACAATTGAAGATAGGCAAACTCAAAATAATGATGTTTAGGAAAATATACTTAATTTTACGCTAATGCTCATGCAGTCTATATTATTGATAGTACTAGTATTAGTTAGTAGCAGTAGTAGTCAAAGTCATGGTAGTCTCATGTAGATATTTGTATGTATGTAGTATGTTTGTATGTATATATGTATGTATACTCGGCGTCTTTAATGAGGGGTCAAATGGTATATAGCACATGAAAAGAAGAGTTTCTCAGAAATAATGAAACTGAGGGTGTTATTATGATGTTTAATGTGTTAACAAACGTGACAGTGGCTTGACCTGCTTAAACTCTGTCTGAAGCTAAACTGACTATCGGAGCTCTATAAAAAATGCCAGTTATTGAGCAGAACAAATGATTTCATGAAATGCAGCTATCTATACTGCCGGGCAAAAGAAACGATACCAAATGATTTCAGTTATTTTTCCGTATGTCTTTATGTCATAGCTGATCAAAAGAATGCTTGGATTTCAATGAGTGTAATTTGATTGACATCATGTCATTGATAAAACTTCCTAATCTCGAAGGGATATCTCTTGCAATTCCAACGTAATTGTGAATTTTTTCAGTAGTTTCTGAACATCTTGGTGTCGTTTCTTTTGCCCGGCAGTGTAGTTACTGTTTTGATTGAGTCTTTTTTCTCACATTCTTATTTTTTACTTAAAAGACTTTTTAAGTCTATATGAACTACGTGTTTAGGTTTGTATAGTGCCGTCAAGATCAATTTTCAAGGATGAGAAATCGTTTGTCCCACTGGTCCGTCTTGGCCTTTTTGGTGGCTAGACAAATCCAGTTTTTCACATAAAATTGGAAAGTAAACCAAAATACGTAGCTGGACTGAAGTCAAGTTTTAAAGAGATCGAGAATAATTTCACTTGTAACATTAAATAATTGGGCATTCTGGGACGTAATGAATGGAACACATTTTTAGAATGTTAAATTTAGCTTTTCATCTCTGAAAATTATCACACATGTACTTTACTATTTGAATATTCCATGATGAGAGTGTAATGCTGAGACTTTTTTGACGTACGTAACTCTTATTGTGTCACTTCCTGTGGCTAATTGTTTCTCCTTTTTGTCATTTTTCAAAATTTCGAACTCAAGTTTGAATATTGACCAGTTTCCGTGACATTCTACATGAATGACATCAACGGTATATTCATTTTATTTTGCTTCATTGTACAACGTGTTTGATCACTGAAAGATTATTAAATCTGGACAAGTAGAATTCTGCTGCTATCAAGAAGCCTTTTAATTTTAACTTGAACGAGTGGAGAAAAATAAATCATAAAGCCTTGAGTTTCATCAGCTGACCACACGTAAAAGTGGTCACTCTGACAGTGGTCAGTTTGAGGTCACTGAGGACATTGAAGAAATATGATTCGAACACTCATTTTTCTTCTGCTGTTCTCTCAAGCATTATTTCACACGAGCAGGTCAATGTTTCTTTTACGTAAATTTTGTTTTTCGCAATAGCACCATCGTGACTCTCATGAACGTGTTTTTCACAACAATAAATGATAACGTCATTTTTATAAGACTACATCAACATATAAAAACATCTTCAGCGAAATGCTACAGGAATATATTTCGCATACTTTCATTACAGAAATGGTTGTTTTCCTAACAAAATTATTTACTGTCTTCAAGAACTTATTCCCACTTAACATAATATACTGCCGGGCAAAATAAACGATGCCTAATGATTTCAGTTATTTTCCGTTACGTCTTTCTGTCACAGCTGATCAAAACGATGCTAGGATTTGTATAATTTGATAGTATAATTTGATTGGCATCATATCGTTGATAAAACTTTCTAATCTTGAAGGGATATCTCTTCAATATCCAACGCAATTGTGAATTTATTCAGTAGTCTCTCAAAATCTTGGTATCGTTTCTTTTGCCCGGCAGTGTATAT
>JAUELE010280146.1:1497-17572 GCA_031471655.1 Diodora aspera
TATTGATTCTTATGATGCCACTCCGAGACTACAATAACAATAGGCTTTTGTCAAGACTGTCACACCATAGACATCGGAGACTCTGCATAGTCTCCGGCCCTTCCTTCTGCTCTGACCTCTTTCATGAGCATCCAGAAAGGAAATTTCTTCGTAGAGGAGTAATCCGTTCGCTCACCCCATGCATACATCCAAACCGTGTTACGCCCTAATTCTTGATAAAAGCCTTTCTGCAAAAGTGTATCATCTCCAAAAGTGTATTAAGGAAGTTAACACAAACACGAATGTAAACAGACATATACAATGTCTCAACATATTATATAATTATATAAGTGTTTTACACGTACGTCTTGCAATATTTGTTTCAAATAGTACTGAAATGTTGAATCATCTCAACCCAAGAGCTAGCATACGTTTATAGTATAATCTCATTCACAATAATTCTGTCCTGCTTTCAATAACCTCAAACACAGCGTGCAAAAGGTGCAGAAAATGTCAAAACTGGTATACAGGAAAAAGTACATCTAAATGTATGTACATAAAAATGCCAACAGACAAACGTTATAACGATAACATCAGTAGGAAAAAAGGTGTCTTCATCCGAACAGACGGTGACCAAACAAATCTACATCGTGTTATTCAGGCCAGAGTCAAGGGTTTGTTGCTCTGGAGTTAATAAATGTCATATACACGGACAAAACAAATTAGAACTACAATCAAGACTGGTACATAAACCTCTGCAACAAAATACGTTTAAACTAATGCATAAAATGTTCAAATGAGTACAATGTCATAATTCATATACCAGACACAACCGTATTTAAAACTGTCACAATATGTCTCTTGTATTGCATACTTTGCAACAGTTCACGAACTAGAAGTTTGTTACCCTTTATTCAGAGACACATTTTACTTAAAATCGGCAACTGATATTGATATACATGTACCTCGGATATAGGTCCAATCCGTGTCACAACTTTCATTGTTCGAAGACTAGTAGGTACCATTTACTTTCGTTGTTATAGAAGGAGAGAGTCATTGTAGTCCCGGCAACAGTTTCAGTGTCTGTCAGTAAGCTTACATCGTGTGTACTGTTAATTTCATTCATCATTTACTTGTGATAAAGGTTAAAAGTAGAGTCTTGTTAAACTTTTTCTCATGGAAAAAGACAGGAAATATATCGTTATTTTCTATGATAATCCTCTCTGCTTAAATGCACTATAAAACGAAAGGATATATCTCCCAGAGTAGAAAAGGCTTCTCCCCGTTCCCTTAAGATATTCAAAATTAAACAGCCTAAAGAATTTAACAAGTGTCTACACGTAAATGTAGAAGTGACATACTTTCTGGATATATACTGACGTGGAACAGAAACGGTACCAATGATTTGAATTATTTTCACTTACATCTTTATGTCACAGTTAATCAAAAGGATGCTTGGATTCCAATGAGTGAAATTTGATTGACATCATATCATTGATAAAACTTCCTAATCTTGAAGGGATATCTCTTGCGTACCCAACGTACGTATGTGTGAATTTATTCAGTAATCTCTCAAAATCTTGATATCGTTTCTTTTGCACGTCAGTATACTTTGCTGGTTGGTATTAGGAATTGGTCTTCGGTATGGAAAACACATTTGTTTTTTGGTTGGTTCATGACAAGGAAATGAAAATGACGTGATAAGTATGTCTGGATTCTTAGGGTAAGTAACACGTGCAGGTAATTATCTTCGTTAATTATAGATTGGGTTCAGACAACATTATCACGTATAAATGTACTCCGACTTAAATAAGACCGCCTGTCTCTTGTCTGAAAAAACAGTTCAATGGAGTTACGTATGTTACTTCAAAGGATGTCGATGTAGACACATCTTGGTTATACTGAAAGGCTTTTAGCCGTCACACGTGGTTGTCCCGTAGTTAGCACTCTTGGGAGACTGCTCGTTTTGGAATAAAACCAACATGGCTGCACCGAAGACGGCTTGGGTCTGCATTTAATGCTTTACTTGGAGACTTTATAAAATACAGAACCGCTCTTACAGACAGCATTAAACCAGACATTCGAAAAAAACAGGTAATATGTTGTTGCTGACAGTACTGAGAATTGGTTTAATCTAATTAATAAAACCCTGCATGTACCTTCGAAATGGGTATTATACAAAGTACATACACTTAACCTAGAACACAAGAGCAGTACGACGCTCGAATATTCGTACTGTTACTCGTACTCTACTATTACATAAAAGTGATTGATAATATACACTTTTAAAATTGGACCGAAGATAGTAACTTTTCGGGTACTCGTTTGCGTAAACCCTTTTAACAATAGCTTTAAACCAAGTATTTTCTGGAAAACCCTGTACATTTCGGGAATGGGCATAAATGAGAAGGTCACAGAACAAGAAGACTGTTGGCATGGCCGCTTGTAGTGGAGTACAACCATAAAGGCAAACTCAGCTTGAGAAAAAGCTTCACATGTAAATATATTTACTTTCTATTTGGTAGTGTGTGGTGTCACATGAATATTGATATGACTGGGTGAAGAATAATCCATGCGCAAGTACTTATCATTAGTTAATCCTGAAAGGTTTTCCTTACACAAATACTAGTTGGAGCTGAAGTATCTGTATTGGGTAGTGGTAAACTCGACACCCACGTGCACGGGGGGAATACATGTACATGTACTGATGACATTTTTCATTAATCATTCCAAGCAGTACGCGGTTGGTCTTTGTTGTATGATTTAAGAATGTACGGGTTGAATTATACAGTACATCTACATGTATATGGAAACAAATATATGAAGTTCAATGTCATTTACAATATGAACATGTAAATAGAGGAGTTACCATATCCAGAGAGAGAGAGAGAAAGAGAGAAGAGCAGAAGATAAAGATGGGGAGGAGAGCGGAGAGAGTTAAAGAATGTTGAGAGAAAGAGAGTGTTTGAGTGTTTTCAGAATCCAGTTTTTTCTGACACAGATTTTTGTTTGGTGTCCCTTTATCTCAGTGCCCCAAACAAGTGCTATCTATAGATAGATAGACAGAGGGAAATAGATAGATAGGCAGAGGGAGATAGATCGATAGATAAATACATGTAGGTAGATAGATAGATAGACAGATAGACAGACAGACAGAAGGAGATAGATAGATAATGAACATCTGAGATCCATAACGTTTTGCATGACTGAAGTAGTATACGAGCAACTACAATGGGTCTGCAAGGCTAGAAACAGGCTAAACATCGATAACCATTCATACTAACGTTTGTGACCAGACACGTGATACAATAATGACTAGTTTCATCATATATTTATTCTTATTTTTCTGTGCAAAAGATTTAATTAACTGTCAGATATTTCAGCCTTCAATACATTACATTAAGAAAACATATATTTAGTATTTCAGATCTGTCCAGTATGAATTGTTTAGTTAAATAACAAACATTTCGACACCGTAAAACTTACAGGACATTCAAAGGGCTTTAGATTATAGCACATAAGGTAGCAAAGAATAAAACCAAGTTGCTCGTTAATGACGTGTCGATGGTTAAATAATTAGTTACTGTATGGTTAAACCTTGATAAGATTCAATCTTAAGGAACAGTATAGTCTTCTGATAATTCTCGTTTTACTTAACAGTACACCAAAGTAGTTTCAAAGTCGCAACCAGATGATGACAGTGCGTGCAGAGCTACAATCCTAAATTACTAAATACAATACAGGAGATTTAAAACGAATGACGGAACTAAGTAACGCCAGACAGAGTCTTGTCTGGACTCTTCAACTAATACTATGACCATGCCATTCTTTGCATAGAAACCACTAAGATATCAAGGTGGCGGTGAAAATACACAGTGTTACAGGTACTAGAGGTGGTAACTGAGTATATAATACTTGTTATACGACGTCAACGTCTCATCATCCGGGTCTTTGAGTCACGTGGTAGGACTATCTATTAAGGAAGGTATGAAGAACATAGAAAGATGTTACATTTTGCCCAACAACACACTTGGTTTACCAGCATCCGATGTTTTAAGTACATCCTTGGCATTGTAAATAAGTTTATGGATGGATTTGTACGAAACATGTATGCTGTCAGTAAATACTTGCTGACATTTGTGTTACTCTCACGTGAAATATATGCAGTAGCTGAGAAACAACAAACATTCGGTTCGATGCAGCAACTTATCTGAAACAGCATCCAAGAGAAATGTACATTTAAAAGTACTATTCAGGTTGTGATTAATTGGATGACATATTCCTCAATAGCGACTTCCGGTATTTGGAAGGACTTAATAAAAGGAAATGGAATCGATGACTGTGAATGTGTATAAGATTGAATTCGGTACAAATCGTCGATGTCAACATTGGAAATCCGAACCCCTAAGACTAACCCTGCCCAGGATGACAACAGTATCATCCAGTTGCATATGAAAATGGCATTGTGTTCATGAAGCAATTAATTATAACACGTTTATGAAGCGAATTCTAAAACTGACATCATACCTTCTCATTATGTTCCAAATATACATCCGGAAAGAAGTAAGGGATTACAAATATTGTATCATACCAATGAAAATGGTTGATCTAGAGCATGCATATAACAATGCCAGCCGGTTGTCAGGACCTATGGTGGTTGCACTGTCCACTGATACGACAGTGACACAAATGTGATTATGTCCTGGTGATAAAGGCTATTTGGCACGCTCTGTGATGCCTTATTTCTTTTCTTTAGTATATGCTGAAAATTGAAAATAAATTATTGTTCCATATGTGTTGCCTTAAGATAGATTCATTGTGGTATTTTGATTTATTATTTATCATATTAATTGTTGAGCCAGATGAATGATCTATGGTTTTTCAAATGACAGCTTCAAACCAAGTATGTTGTTGTCTTTTTTTGACGATCACGTCTTTGTCCAAGATTAGGAGTCAGCCTGTGAAAAAACACCAGAAAGGTCCGTGTTTTGAATACAGGGGAATGTCGTAGAAAATGGCAAAAGAATATGACGTTACGTTCACAACAACTCCGTGACGTTACGCTTATGTGTCCTGGACACAGGAGGTACTAAGAGGTGTGCGCCGATACTCTTAACTTCCGGTCTATATATATATTGATCGTGGCAGGCTCAGTGGACATTCAGTGTGTATCAGCACGCGCAGCGTAGCTCATCTGAATGTTCTGAAAAAGACACACATTTTGATACCGCACAGCCTGATGTCAGGTCAAATACAGAAGCACTCCCGGACCGCAAATGAAATCTGCCCGCTCGATATGTGTCATTTAGCGAGTAATCTTCCCCATTAATTCTGCTGGCTCATCAAGGACATTAACAGAACTCACTCGCCGGGCGCTGTTAGCAAAGCTCGTTGAGATAATGAATTTCCAGCTTCAAGCTATCTTCCCGCGGAGCCTGTCAAAGTCACATACCTCAATGCCGTATTCAGTTGATGGTAAACACAGTGCTTATCCGCTCTGATTGACTGCTAGGAAAAAAACAGAGCCATTTAATCCTCACAAACTGACGTCTAAAAGTCTATCTCACATTCAAATGAAGGTCCTTCAGAAGGTGTCTTGCAAGGTACAGGCCTTTCTTTGATCCCGTAGAGAAACACACCGTCCTGTGAATGAATACCGTGTGAGTGCACCACGTTGAGCTCAAGTCTATGGTAATATGGTGGTGGTACATCATGAGCTTATAATCCGGACGAATCAGGATAAGAGAAAAAATAAAACAATGGCAACTATAGCTACAAAGAAAAAGAATCCGAGCCAGACCGATATCGTGAAGCAGGTGACGACTTTTGGATTCGACTTGGCTTCTGATTCCGACTGAAAAGAGAAAAAGGGAATTCTGATGATCAAAGCAATTGACTTCAACGTTAAGATGTAATTGAATTACTTACAATAACATTACAAAACAGAACTGAATGCCAGATTTAGTTAGGATGTCTACGATGTCTCTCAATTTCAATAAAAATTAAATTAAATGTTTGGTTTCCATGAAATTACATCCAGTATCAATAAAACTTCACTGTTATAATGCGTTACAAACTGTGTTTAGTTTCAATAAAAATAAAAGTGACTGTGAATGTTATTGGACTGCATCCAAATGCGATAAAAGAAAACAAGATATTATGTTCAGTTGTTCACGAGCTATTGCGTGTTTGTTCATTAGCTGTTGCGTGTTTCGCTGAAGTAATCAATGTTATGTTAGAGCTCGCATATTTTTTTCGGATTTAACGTTCAGTTGTTCATTAGCTACTGCGTGTTTCGATAACGTAACCTATGTTATGTTAGAGGGCGCATAGTTGTGTTTATTTTTCAGATTTAATGTTCAGTTTGTCATGAGCGTTTGCGTGTTACGATAAATTAGTCAATGTCAGAGCGCGCATAATTGTGGGTTTCGTTTCAAACGTAGAATAACGTGTTACTGCATCATGGTATATTCGGGAACCTGGCACCTGGAAACATAACACCAGAAAATGGAACTAAGATGAAAAGCAATAATATTAACTATAAAGGAAGCATGCTGATTGTCAAAATCGGATATATCGTCGTGTAGTATTGTTGTTTTGTATTGTTCTTTATTACGTTATATTTTATAGCGTCTCTTTTAGAGTGTTCATGAAATTTATATTTGCTAGAAAGGACTCGGAGCAATAATATGTTTCATGTTTCAACACGCAGGTGATATGTAGCATAGCAGTTTAATTTGACATTCAGATTCAAATTGTACATGATGGAACGTATAGCTTGAAGCGTCAACATTTTCATTACGGTCTTCCCATACGTTTTAATTACGTTCCCTGATACTAAAATTTACTCTTGCATATATTCATGCCAGAACACATATGTTATGTAACATGCTACTTCTTCTCATGTTCTGATGTATACTACTCAACATATGTTGAGGGAAACATTGTTTTCATGTCATATTGTCGCCACTGCAAGTTTACCAATTATCTTCAAGGTCAGGTAAAAATTAAATGCTGAAAGTTATTGACTAGAAACAATGCTTCACGTGATACGTTCCTCAAAGTCTGAAATTGGTGTATCGGTACATGCAGCATTTGCAGGTGTTGCTCATGATTGTCACTTTACACATGCACATTCGCATGTGACATGTGTGCCAACATGTGTGCCAATCATGTGGATTTTAGATGCACTGCAATGGTGTTATCACTTTGTTTGACCCTAAACTTTATTTGTGTAGTATATGTTCTAACCCTTTAAACATTTTGATCGAAAACTACGCCAACGTGATGCTTAGTGCATACTATGAGTTACTATTTCAGGTGTAAACGTTTACCGTTATCTGCTAACTATATGGGGCGTAGTAAGTAATTTCTAAATAAGTTAATTTTGTACTGAAAGATGTCGAAATGTTGTTGTACAAACCAAGCAATAGCTAGGAATATTTTTTTCAGTCCTACATTTCTCCATATGTAACTATTATATCAAGGGTTAGTACTTTTTCTGAAAGTAACCAAATCATTTTAAGTTTAGAATAATGGAAGATAAAAACCTGATATACCATCACGTGCTGCAATGACCCTTTACCGTAAAGCGATTGGACTCCTTAGTTTCCTAGGAGTGAGGATTATGTTCATTACATTTAAGAAGCAACATGTCCTGTGAGTCGTTTCTATATTGAAACAGTTATGCACTTTTAATACAAAACGTGAGGCATGTCTTCCGAAATGAAATAGCACATTAGCTCAAATCTGTGACTTCGCAAATTAAAGTAGGGAATATATCCGCGTGCATGCGAATATAGGGCGAGAGTGGACATATGAGAAATGAAAGTAGGAAACATATCCGCGTGCATGTGAATATAGGGCGAGAGTGGACATCTGAGAAATGGAAGTAGGAAACATATCCGCGTGCATGTAAATATAGGACGAGAACGGATATCTGAGAAATGAAAGGAGGAAATTTATCCGCGTGCATGTGAATATAGGGCGAGAGTGGACATCTGAGAAATGAAAGGAGGAAATTTATCCGCGTGCATGTGAATATAGGGCGAGAGTAGACATCTGAGAAATAGGAATAGCTGATCCAGTTCTTTGGCTACTCACGTATGTATCCCCGATACTTCTTATTGCAATGACCTTTCCGTTCCTCCAGCAATATCTCACTTCATCCTCCTCTTTCACAGGCTTGCCGTTCCTCTTCTTTTGCATCTTCCCATTTTTCCAAAAATATTTGATTTTTGATTTCGTATCGGAGTTCGATTCCTTGCTCCCTGTGTCCTCCAGCATAGTAGAGTCCGTCCTGGAGGATGATGGGACGTCCAGAAGGAGGTCAGCTGTGTTCTCCCCACTATTTGACCCTCGACTGACAGCGGATGAGCGCTGTGTGCCCCCGTTGTCCGAGTCCTGGGGTCGACTCTCATCATGAATGTCTTCCAGGGAGCTTATGAGGGGAGTCTGTGTGGGCTCCACGGTGGAGCGGGACCAGTTACAGGAATCTGCACTGGGAAACGTTGTCACATGCTCAAAGGAAAACTTGGGATAGTTCAGAGCTTCGCTGTACGTTGGAGGGGACTGTTGAATGACAGGTCCTGGAAAATAAAGTTATATTTAAGCCAACACATCAACAGACAGCACTGCGGATAAATAACGAAAATAGTTCAAACTTGAACAATCGTCTTCTTTCGAATAACATCATTGTCGTTGCTTTACGTAAGCGACATTTTTGGTGCATATCCCTGATCTGTTGTCAAACATGACATAAATCTGAAAAGGTGCTACGTGAGAATCTTCAGAAGCAATCTAGACAATACCCACCTCTTGTGTTTCATGACGTTATGAGCATACTCATGTTATGAATAGACTATTAATATTATTATTATTATGAAGAACTACTCTGAAACGTTGGATAACTTTGTTGTGTTCTTTACCAAAACGTCGCTCATGTTAAAAGATCAAATACCTGTCATTCCAAAAGAAAGTGGCGTGTTACCATTGTAATGATGTACATGGCCCTGGTACAAACAAGCTAAAGCTTACATTCCACAAAAAGCTGACGTGTTAATGATCAGTACCAAAACTTCGCTGACGCATACAACTCCAAACCTGTTGATCCATCATAATCGCTTTGATGATGCTACATAAATCAACAGAACCCCGCGGTCATGTACAATATATCCTCAGAAACATAATCAAACAACCAGTCCATACGTCCATAATAAATTAGCGTGGTCATCGTTTTCCCTAAGGAAGCAAGTCAAAGAAAAAACATTTTACACGGACGATAATTATGTTGATTTCCCACTTTCTCCAGGAATTCTACAGGGAATCCGTGGACAAAAGTACATAACCGGACATTTTCAAAGGTTAACTGAACCCTCTTAGGAAAACCACACTTCACATGTACTTCAAAGGAATAACATCAACTGTGTAGCATTGTGCTTCTACGCGGGAAAATATAAAAAACGACCAACCATAATCATACAAATTGTTTAAATTGCAGAGAGGATTGATACAAAAAAGAGCGGAATATAAATAAGAAAACGGTTTTGCATTTAGAATAACTGAAATGAATTTGTAGACGTTTCTTTCATTTCAGAAAACATGTAAAACATCTACATGTATGGATAACTAAAAGCTCAGAAGTGACAGACAGTCACAGGACGCCATGATTTATAAAATGGCGTCTCCGATTCTTGTTTAGTTCATATAGTAATGTTTGAAGGAGGCATCGTGCCCGGCTTTCGCTCTAATAGAACAAATTGGCGCTCCAAGGCCCTCACGACAGTCGTGAATAGCGGTTAATGTAATTATGAAGGGATTCAGAGTTCATGCTCCTGGACAAGATGGCCTGAAAGACCCTTTACTTCGCTATCTAGTTTAGGGACGATAACGAAGGCTACTCGCCAGTAAAGTGACGATAATATCTGAGTAGAGTCTGGAAAACAAACTGAAGGAGCACCAACCCACTATTGACCATGTAGCCTGGCACGAGTTGGAGCTTAGTAGAGGAGCATCATCAACCAGCATGAGAGTGACCTGTGCCTGGAACTGAGGATCTTGACAGGGGTACCTAAGCCAATTCAACATGTACAACAACTCTCATAAACTGGTATTATTGTCATCAGCTATCTAATATGCTCCGGCTATTGGCCGGTCTTCTTTATATGATTAACCGGCAGTTTATTGATCGATATGTCCGTGTATGTTGCCATGTGAATGAACATGTGTTGTATATGAACTGACAACAAGTATTTACATAAAATAGAAGATAATATTACTGTTTAAGAGTAGATAATATTTGCAGTGAGAATGTGAGATCTAGGAAATGATATTTACTCAAACATTATTACGTAAACAGGGGCGGATCCAGTATTTTGGAAAGGGACGGGTCCATCTTGAAGGGGGGGGGGGGGTCCAACATGCAAAATTTCAGTCCCATCCAGGGTTCGAGGACTCATTACTATACAGTTTTCCGTATTTGATTTTCAAAAGAGTGGGGGACCGGCCCCCTCTCTGGATCCGCCACTGCGTAAATGACAAACAAAGAGCTTTCATCTACTCTAATGACTGTACGAATGTAATATAAAGAACAGAGCACTGGTTAACATCCATAGTTTACAAACTTAGTCATGCTAGTGTTGCATTTGACTTCTTGGAAAACGCAATCTTATTGACACCTACAAGGGTACACATATTCTCCATTATTTCTTACCCATCACCCCCACGCCGATATCACGTGCACGTTCTCAGTCACCGCTCATCAAAGCTCACCAACATCCCAGTGGGATCTTGGAAACTGCCTTGTGCATGAAGAGCAATTAAATGCATACATAAGCAACATTTAAGACTAAATAACACATTGGATGTAAAAACATAGAATCTAAAATTATCCAACATAATTAAAGGGATGAATATTGGAATATTGTGCATGAACATATTACAGATTCCATACTCTACTCTACGACAAGACACATTCGTCCTTTTTCTAAAGATTCCTGAATAATTCACGTTAATTCCAAATGCCTTACATTTTCCCTTTCTCATACTGCAGGAAACGTTCAGGACCAAGAACTATAGGTAAAATGGTACGCAAGCCAGGTGTAACTAATCGAGTTGAGTGTTTGTTTTGCCCGACTGTTTGTTGTTATAAACCAGACCTACTCGACAAATGTACTCTTTTTATGCGCAGATGCGTAAATTTTACGTATGACTCGTCGGAACAAGCGAAGCGGAAACAAACAGACGCAGCCTGGTGAAATTAAAGATAACCAATTAGGGATGCACAAACTCCACCGATAGTAACAACTGAATATACTAAACAGGTAAACACGTGTTACCATATATAACGACTTCAAATGTGTACTGAGGCGGGCTGAGCGTGTGTGCATAGCTGCTTAACGAAACATACATATCTGTGTGTCCGTGTCTTATGCTGTTTGCTTTCTCTAAAATTGTGCAGATGTTTTAATGGAAGTTTTTTTTCTAATGATAACAGTGTTTCTTCTATTCGATTTCAGATCAGGTGTTTCTAGACTTACAGCTCTATATGATTGCCCAGCCTTTTCCGTCAAGTGTCGGTCGATTCTCTAAAGCTTCCCAAAATACATATTGGATAAACATGTTACAGCAAAGCAAAATATTTTTATTATACATTTAGTTATAGGAACTTTTAGTGTGAAAACATATATGCTTATTATAGAATTATGATGTACATGTTCTGTCAACCGGATACATACATGTACAATGATGTTGAACAATTAGATGACATATCTCGTTAAACATGTCCATAAACTTTAGTTGATCTATTGATGCAGTTTAACTCGGGAGTATAACAATTTAACACCCCAACGTCACGTTTATATTAAAAACTATGATGACGATGTAGTTTCGTTGGACCACAGATGGGGTGATGGACATGTAATTCATCTTCGGGCGTCCACAGAATTGATAACGATGCAGTTTCCTTAAACTATAGATGGGATGATGGACATGAAAATCAAACATCTTATGTTGTCACAAAAACAATTAAGTGTATAAATAATATTGATAACGATGCAGTTTCCTTAAACTATAGATGGGATGATGGACATGGAAATCAAACATCCTAAATTGTCACAAAAACAACTAAGTGTATAAATAATATTGATAACTATGTAGTTTTCTTAAACTATAGATGGACAGGCGAGAAACTAAATATATTACAGACTCATGTAGAGATTACCGACAATGACTGTATTCCGACTATAGATGAATGGGGAAGGTATAAAGGAACATACCTACAGAATTCAGTCAATAAGTAATAATAACAAGTACGCATTTTCGTGTGGTCCTCCAATAAAGGAAACAGGACCAGGAGTTATGTGCCTTAGCAATGAACTCAGTCTGCTGGCACATACAGGACTCTGCTGATACCTTTCGTAATGCTGCTATCAGGACCTGGCCGCGCTACAAGGGAACCCGCTGTTACGCATCAGATAAGTACACCACAAGACTCTTCGTTTATTCGGCCATTCACAACACGCATCTCTAATAATGGCACAACCAGATCACCATTCCCCCTGTTCAGATACAAGATCAAAGGCCTATATTTAACATTCTCTGTATTACTTCTACACATCTTGGCTTATAAATAACACTGGCACTCCAGTTCCACTAAACCCAAGGTGTGTTCTTCTTATAAAAGGGAACTGTATGTATACTTTAAAGCTTTGCTTATTTTCGGCAAACCTAAATAGCGAGTTTATGACCGAGGCAAAAACAGTAAACTCAACATTGTAATGACACTTTGTATAAATATTGTGAAACTCGAACGTGTATACACGGGGTGCGGTGACCTTTTCCTTTGCTTTTCGGAAACATAAAGCTTAAGTAAATAAATACTGCAGAATCATTCAGCGATCATGCTTTATACAAGAGCTGACAACAGATGTATTTTCACGTTCTTACGTCCAAACCTACGATGTTTGATAGAACTATACACTTGTACATCATACGATGTTAAAGATAAACTCATAGATTTCTCCTTTCGTATGTTTAACTCCATCTTTTTAGCAAACCATAGCTTGGCACAGGCAGTCTATTTTAGAGGAAGCCAATTATTGTGGTGAAATATAAAAGTAGGACTGGTATCGCCGAAAGGTTAAGTCGTAGCAAAACAAGGAATCATGCTTTCACTGTTTAGCACGGCTAGCTCCACAGGCAGTCTATTTTAGAGAAAGTCAATGACTTGATGCGGTGACATATGCAAGTAGGACTGATACCGACGAAAGGTTATTTCATTGCAAACAAGGAATCATGTCATTACTGTCTTTAGCACGACTGGCTCCACAGGTAAGTCTATTTTAGAGGAAGCCAATGAGTAGGTTTATGACTTGATGCGGTGAAATATGCAAGTAGGACTGGTACCGACGAAAGGTTATGTCATGGCAAACAAAGAATCATGTTATGCCTAAGCACGACTGGCTCCAATAGAAAAGTCAATTCGTGTACATGTTCAAACCAGAGACCTCCCGGTTAAGCTCTACCAACTGAGGTACCCAACTGTTACACGAACATCCTTTGTCCATTCCGCTACACTTAGAAGTATAAAATCAAACTTCAACCAGTTTGTATCTTCTCATGTTTCCCTTTTTCTTAAAGAAAATGATGCTGTACACACATCGGGAGAATACATCTGAAGTGGTTTTCGATTGAAATTGAGTCACATATTGAAACAATAGCTTCAGTATATATACATGTACATGAATGTGAAGAAACAGTGCGATATACATAATAATTAAAATCTTAATTAATTTAATTTAATTTAACAAGTTGACGATAGGCCTGCAGCTGCCTGTTTGATTTCAAGCGCAATTTAGCATTTAGATTAAACTTTAGTCATCAAGGTACCCTGCCAACATGTTGTACTCAGTGTCTAAGTTATGGAATCAATTGTAGGAGTATACGTTCTGACGATGTGCCATAAATCAAATTATTTCACACACCATAAAGTCTTTTACTCAGCTCTGAACATCTGTCACTTACGGTCCGCTTGCCAACAATAGCTGTGTTATGAACATACTACCACTGGGAAAGTGAATCGATAGACATGTTGGTATGTATGTGCGCATGTATGTATGTATGTAGTGAGTGAAATAGATTTTACATCGCAGGGGGCAATATTTTAGCCATAGCGCAATGTGATGTGCAAGAGGCACATCAGGAAAAGGGACAACACAATATCGATAGTAAGAAAGAAAAAGGAAAAGATCCTCATTTTAGACAGCTCTTACGGCAAGCATGAGGATACTTGGGTCCTATTATTTCTGGTGTTAGAGCGACACCCCCGGGAACCCCACGGGGTATGTATGTATGTATGTATGTATGTGTGTATGTATGTGTGTATGTATGTATGTATGTATGTATGTATGTATGTATGTATGTGTGTTTGTATGTATGTATGTATGTATGTGTGTGTGTTTGTTTGTATATATTTATGTATGTATGTATGTTTGTATGTATGTATAATGACGAGTGACACACACACACACATGAGTTGGTCAAGGTTCAAATAATCTTTCTCTTTATCATTTATTTTGTGTAATGAAGTACACACTCCATACAAACGGTCAGTGGACAAAAGTAAGGTCGTAAAACTTACGACGTCATTGCGGACTCTTGGAAAGTATAACAGAATTAGCGGTTTCGTTCCGCTGTAAGACTCCCAATCAGTCAAAAACAAAATGAACAAATTTCATGAGGTATATTTTTGTCCCTCACACGTAAAATGTGGGTTACGCTCCTTCCATATTGTTCAGTTGTCTGCTTTCAGAGCAACCCTCCCAGGAATTGACATCGGAAGAATGAAGAATAATCGTAACTTTTAATCATCAAGGTAAATCCAACTATAAGATTGCAGAATTAATCGGATTGAATCCTTAAACTTTAAAACTGCACAAACTAAACCAATCAGCAGTATCACGCGAGAGACTTGATAGACCAAGAAAATAATCTCCCCGAAGCATAGTCAAAGAGAATCGACGGTAAACTTTGAAAGATCTTACAGCTACACACAACAATCGAGCTCCACGTACAGTGTACTATAGACCTGTCACAAGGCGTCGTTTTACCTAAGGATGTCACAGACGAACAGTATCGAAGAAAATAACTACTAGTATATGCCCAGTCAATCGTGAGAAGCGCCTTTGGTTTTGCCGAACTATTGAAGGGCATAATTAAAACTATCCAGTAAAGAACTGAAACTAAATCTAAATCCATCACAACGAACGCGTAAGAACTGAAAATAAATTCGACTATTCACGTCAGTGAAAATTGTCTTATTCAGCACGTTTTCTTAAACAGTACGATAATATCCCCTCGATTGACGTCATTCACTACATCATAACAATCAGAATTAACCGACCGCCATTCGTGAAGTCTTGTGCTTGCCCTCATCGATTCTGACGACGTTTATCAAAGAAGATGGTCTACAAGTATATCATTGAATGGATATATCCGGTAACGAGGTCTATTTTCGTTCTGAGCGCCTTACAGCCCAGCAGAACGAAGCAGTCTCATGTGTGCATGAAGTTATACAAAGGATACTCCAACAATAAATAAAGAGCTTTACATCAATAACCATCGTATCTACGTACCTGAACTATGTATATATATAGCTTCATATTGATTTTGTGTTTTCAGGGTTGAAGATGTTCTGACATTTTATTCAATATTTGAGCAAGCATAAACGTTCGTTCTTGCGTGGCGTTGTTATTTTTCAATCTAATGTCAATAATATGGTTCACTAACTAAACGTCAGCTTGTAGTCATGGTTCAGGCAAGTCTACCTTTTTCTATTGAACCAAGTCTGAGTTCAAATCTATGTTCAAAGTGCGTTACAATGATTCTGTTTAACACACTTTGAAAGATGTTTTTTTCAAAGTGTCTTAAGCTTGTCTCATTTTGACGCATTTTGAAACCAACATTGAAACACAATTGCGAATTTGTTCAAAGTGAGTTGTAACATTGCAGTTTTTGTGGATGGATACATTTTCTCAGACTATAAGTGTTGGTCTGTTCAGCTTGCCTAACCGACAACACTCACTGTAAGGCCTAAAAA
>JAUELE010280257.1:0-17837 GCA_031471655.1 Diodora aspera
GTCGTGAATGGGAGTGGGTCCAGGGTATGTGACGGATGGAATCAGTAGTCTAATTATAGCCTGGATTTCGAGGATGACCTGCGGGTGGTGTTTCTGTACAGACAGAGGGTTCTCAGGTATACATACCGACAGTATTTCAAGAGTTACATGGGACTTGTGAAAAAATCCTGGTGGATATGCTTATTCATATATGTGGTTTGATTATGTGCTGGTACAGTCTCAATAATAGAAATGATAGAAGGTACAGGTTTCAGAGTTAGGTTTCAGGTAAGAATGAAGGTAATCTGATACCCTTGATCAATTAACCATTAGTTATCAAAGATAAAGATTCAGATATGTGTTTTGAACAGTGCTAGTGTCCACTTGAATATCATTTTCAGATATAATTTGATATCTGGAAGGAAGATTTTCAAATATATGTTTCCAATAAGATAATTTAGTGAATTGAAGTTTTAAATCTCAACAGATAATGAACCGTTTTTCCTTTTAATGGTGGTGGGTTAGCAAAGAAGGTAAATGTTGAAATTATGTAAATTTGCCAGCTTTGCAAGTTAACATGCTTTGCACAATATACATATCTATATAGTTATCCTGCATGTGTCAGTGTCCTGCACCACTTTCTACCATAGTCTTTGTAACCCACCCAATGTGTATCTCCATATATTCATTTGCTGCTGCTGTGGTAGAGCTTCATTCTTGCTGTTGGTACCTGGTCATATTCACTCCATTCACCTGGGCTAACTGCTTCCAAACTACCCAAAACACCCTAGAAAGTCATTGATATTATGATGTAATTGATATATTTTGGCAGAGTTTACCTGGGGCTTCTCTTTGTAAAGGATTAATACAACCAAAAAGCAATACTACAACAGTCTTTGTACTGTTTTCACTTGGGATTTCTTACTCTTTGTTAATTCTTATCGATTTATGGGGCTGAATTTGGATTCTATGAAGTTTCTTCGATGAGATATAAGTTTCTACCAAGTACATTGTAGTTTGAGTAAGTAGGTGGAATGTTTGAAGTGACCAGACTATACCACAAGTATAGGATAAAGCTCTCCTGCATTTCTCTTGTTCTATATGCGCTACAGCTATCTTCTGTCTCTTCTTTTCTGTAGACAAGTCGTCCCCGTTTTGTGCCAAGGTCAAAGTCACATGACGACCCTTCTCTTGATCCTCGCCCACCCACTGGACGTATATGTCGGCAGGGTGCTCGCATTGTCCGTTCACGTTCGCCTTCTCTTAGTCCCGCATCCAGCCCGCCTCCTGCCCGCAAGCTTCTCCCACCACCTGACGTCAATAGTCCCCAGGCCTACGTCGTCTCGAGATGCGACTCTTCAGACTCGCTGAGCGCCAATGAAAGCTCGGCACTACTCCGTGATGAGGATGAAAAGAGCAAGTCTATGAGTTCCATATGTATGTACTATGCTGACGAAGATGTTCCTGCCAAGACTCTGGTGTAATATGCATTTTTTGTGTCAATGCTGCTAGACGTGTTGTGGAACGGTTTCTCTTTTGTTTTGTCTGTAATCTTGCTTTGGTGTCGGTAATTTATGAAACAGATTTGTAAAGGCAAGTGAAAAAATGATATTTTTCTTTTCAGAACTATTAAACAAGCATAAAGTTTGATTGTTGACTATTCAAAATTTGACTGTTGATTTTGTTTATGTAACAGTACTTAAATGCTTGTTACTTTCAACAAGGATATTTCAAGATCTTTAAGAAGTCATGTTAAAAGAGGCAGAATTACATATTTGAACAACTTTGCTCAAATAGTACTTGACTTGTGGATGAAATCATTTAGTGATCTCAATATTATAGCTTTCAGTATTAACTTGCTGATTAGTTACATATTGATGTAAGAAGAATCAGATAATATTATCTTTCATTTCTTATTTGTGAGTCAGTGCTCCAGATAATTTACCAAGGAGTACGTACTCCTAATTTCCAGAGTGAAGAGTACAGTGCTGTATGAAGAAGTACTTTGTGTGAGAACATAAACATAAACAATTGAAAACTGTTTTCAGCCCATGTATAATTGAACCAGCCAAGAGTTAAGTTACTGGTCTTCCCTGCAGAATGGATCCGTTCTCTTACAGTGATGATGAGATACGCTATAAGATAAGATTATGAAATGAACGTTCAAAACACGAATTTATGCATACTCTATACAGACTTATAAGTAAAGCCTGTCATACTGGCAGTCGTTTACCTATGCATGTACAGCCCTTACCTGGAGCACTGATGAGTCAATGAAATGATTAGTAGTAACATAATTTTATAAGGTTTAATACTGGTCATTGACCAAGTTATGCAGAATGTGATATAGAATCATTGTAATGCAGAGTATTGGTATTTCTGAGTAAAGTAAGCATGCTTATGAAGCTCCATGTACATAACAGACTTCTATTTATGTGGTGTTATTTCAGTTTTTTGTGGTTTACGTGATTTTTTGTCGCATTTTTTCTCGTGCTGGATTCAAACAGTAGCTCTGTTGTTCTTAACTTCACTTGAAAAGTGTTAAAAATCAGAAATCTACCTTCATCTAGCAGCTAAGATAGAAAGAAACATATTAATAACTTGATCTTGTTTGTTATGTATTGATGAGGAAGTGTGTTTTTTATTACTTAACACTGCAACATTTAACCACCTAATGTTAAAATAGAATGTTGGCATCTAAGTGCAGATATCTTTAGCAGCTGCAGGCAGCCATTTGCCAACAGAGGAATTAAAATTTATGATTTTTGTCGTTTGAGAAAATCAAGAGAAAACCATGAGGTGTTGTTACTTCAGGTGAAATTATAAATCAAGACATTTGAGAAAATTGTTTCATGCAGATGAATTTACTTCAAAAGCAATACTTGGCTTTCTTGCCAGACATAACCACTTGTTTTCACGCACATTAGGGTACAGAAACATTTTATGCGAAATTTGAACATGTGGAATGCTTTGCTGTAATTGTTACTAGTCCCACCTATTAGTGAAATGAATGACACATAGGTGGTTTGTTATTAAATATAATTATATTTACTGCACTTTCACAGCAGAGAGTGAGTAGACAAACTCCTGGTATCATCATACAGATCATGATATCTGTATGACTGACTGTGAATGTAGTTGATAAGTTTGAAATAGTAATCCCTAAAATAACATTAATAAAAGATATTTGTCTAACTACTTAGTTTTAATTCAAAGTAAAAAAAAGTCAACAAAATAAATATCTGGATGAAAATTGTAAACATTTAGCCTATTTTTCTAAATTTGAGGATATAATATGTATAGCATGTCCAAACAACATTTGCTTTATGACAATCACAATGTTTATAATTTCAATGTTGTCGAAGTATTTCAGAGACAGCTAGTATATATTTTGAGAGGGGGCATGGGATTGGGAAGTGGCGATCATGGTTAAAATCCTGCCTGGTTACCTCTCTCACCGACGTGACATTGGTGACACTGTGGTGATGTGGATGAAAGATTACCGAAAACCACGTAAAGTCCAAAATCACTCAAGAATAAGGGCCCAAACTCTTATTAGAGGAAAAACAGTAGTAAATGGGAAGAGCTAAGCAAAGACATATCATAGCAGGGCACAAACGTTTCATTCATGCACTTATATTTTTGTGTAACTTTGCAAAACAGATGAATAAAAAGCTAAGTAGGATTCATATTTTGAAAATATCAGCTCTTAACTACTAAATAAGATATGTTGAACAAGTGATATTTCAAGAGAGAAGTGCACGGACTGAATCTTTTTTTTTCTATTTCAAGTGAATACCAAAACCTTTTTGACGAGTTACTAACATTTCTTGCCCTGCTTTGATGGAAGTATAAAAGTGTAGTCTTTTCTGTTTACATTTTGGGAAAAGATTTCTCATTGACAGATACCTTTTTATAATTTTAACTACACGAATATCAATATTTTATAGCAGCTTTGTCAGTTGTTGTTAATGTTTCACTTTTGTACTCCAAAGTATTATGAACTAAACAGATATATGCAACATAAATTGAATCAGCATGGTTGCCACGTGTACAATCAAATTTTTTATGGACATGTTTGTTATAGGCGCAACAATTTTATACATCTATGTTGAGGAATTTTACTATTTTCTGTTAATTTTTTAACCCAAGACAATCCTTTTGATGGGAACAAATCGTGCCAAGATAAAGCTGTCCCATATGTATATCAGTAATTAATTGATAATGGTTGCTCAAATTTTCTTTAAATTTTCTTGTAAAAGACCAGAACTCGATAATGGTTGCTCAACTTGTCTTTAAATTTTCTTGTGAAAGACCAGAACTCATCCAGTTACAGTGTAATGACAGTTGAAACATGGTGACAATGTTCTGAGCACAAGTGGACTGTGACAAGACCATTGGACAACACAAAGACTTCATTATAAACATGAAAAAGTAATTACAAAAGTCTGCAATATGGCAAAGAATGTTTTGAACTTGAAGATTCTGATGTAAATTACGACCCAAAGATACTTTTCGAATGGATCGGTTCTCTAGTTTACTTACATCAGAGAGTAATATTTGCTGAACCCACTGTGGTTTCGGTGGTGGTTAGTGGTCAGAATTGTCCTGTTACAGATAACAGATGCTTCGATGGTGCTATGTTTGAAAAAGGTAGCTTCAGGGATTGTTCTGACAGTCCCTGAACAATGCTCTACGTGGCTTGGAAATCAAAATGTGTGTTCCGTGACAGCTGTTAACACAGTTTAAGAGGCCAGTCGGGTAGCACCCAAATCTTCTTTTAGGCCAGCGAAACATTTGTTTCACAGCACCACCAGGTTAAGTTTTCATGTGATAACAACACGTGCATGTTGCGGCTCTCTGACAACATACATAGAGAGAAATCAGCAACTTACCAATTACATAAGCATTTTCTGAATTTAACTATGGAACCGATCCTTTCAAAAAGCATCTTCGAGTCGTAATTTAGTCAGAACTCTGACTAGGGGGATATGTGTCCCATGGCTCCTTGTGTACTCGCACAAACATCTATTACCTCAACATCTGTTAACTATGTGAAGTAGTGATGATTCTAGTTAATGGAGTGTATGATCAGTTGAAACAATTGTACTTTCAGAGCACATTTCCTTGGTTCACTTGACCTGCAAGAGTAAGTTTAGACCACCATGAAATGGACTTTTTGTCTTAGAGCAATGTTTTCAGAGTACTAGGACACATCCCACCCTGAATTCTGGAGGTTCAGATTCAAATGCTGCTTCATGTGCATCATAAGCAGTCCTGTTGGCATCCTCGAAGTCCAGGGTATTTGTGACTTGGCAGATGCTCTGGTTTCACTCCAATGATGATAGTCATTCTGTGTGTATTCGAAAATCCGTTATGCTAGATATAGACAACCAATAACATGTCTCATAACTAAAAGAAATGAAGAAAGGGAAGTAACTCGTGACAGCTAGACACAGCAACAATGACAGAGTCCAAAAACTTTGCAGAGTGTTGGGAGAGATGCACCACATAAATAAGTCAAGGCCTACACCGTAGACTCTTTACTTATTGGTCAGAGTGTTAGGTTACAATGACCTCTGGACGATACATCTCCAAGGGAGTGAATCAAGTGTATTTGATGAATCCTTTGACCAAGTCAAAATACCTTGGATTTCGAGGATGTTCTGTCATGTTTCGAGGATGTTCTGTCATGTTTCGAGGATGTTCTGTCATGTTTAACAAAAGGTTGCTCTTGTCCTTCTTAAGTCCTTTACTTTGTCAAAACCTGTTCAGGGTGCCATTTTGACAAAAAAAATAGTATTGAAATATTACCACTTTAAAACACAGATTATGTCACTTATAACAATGGAATTATGAAACACAAGAAACATGAAACACATAACATCTATTACCAATACTTTCCATATGAGCTTATCTCAAACTTTGTCGACTTGTGGTAGTGGTACAATCATCACTTCTTGTCATGTTCATAGGGAATGCAACTCGAGATGTTCTATTAAATGCTTAAGTTATTAACACATGATCTGGTGTTACATTACAAGAATCGCAAATTCTTATGTGAACTTGCAAAAGTCCACCATTTGATAATATCGACTGTGCAAAAGTCCACCATTTGATAATATTGACCCTGCAACAAAAGTCCACCATTTGATAATGTCGACACCGTCCCAAAAGTGGGATGCTATGCAGGAATGGGTTAAATGAAAAACATTTAAATTGGCATTGTGTTCGATGTCTGGAAGCCTTACAGTGCCAGGTGTACCTCAATACAATAAAATCGACTTGAATGAAGAAAATGATGTTGACAATCAATATTCAATTTTGTCAGTTTTTCAAGAATAATAATAAATATATAACTTGAGAACACAAACTTAATCGGAAATTACTTTTGGAATAGATTTCATCAAAATTTATTATCTTTAGATGCAAATAGCTGAGAATTGACAAAACAATGAAATCATTAATTATTTTTTGCCAACATAAATTGCCACTTCTTTGTACCTCAATGGCTTGTAGGCCAAGCAGTTGAAGTACTGACAACTATCTGGGCATTTGCCTCTTCACTGATTTTTCATATTCATCTGTTACAACTTTGTGAAACAGTGTTTGTACTAGTTTTACAATTAAACTACAGTGTGTTCTTGTTTACAGTTATGATGACCAGGATGAAATGTTTTTATATGATGATGATGATGATGATGATGAAATAGAATGTACTGTTTTATGCATGTTTACAATCATGTAGAATGGCAGAAAGCAAAACTTACTGTCAAATTAGTTTGCAATTTTATGTCATTTTTTGGTTTATTTATTTCAACCATTATGGATATAGTTTTGTGGATATATTCCATTCAGTATTTATTAGCCTTGGAGTTGTAATATTCAGACAGTTGGTAAGTGTCAAGCAATGACTTTTCACCTTGCTGTGATGAGAGTGCAATATATATTCTCTTGTTATGCATTTGTTTTATGTTTATATTTTACCTTTGGTATCTCTCATCCTGTTCATTTTAAAATTACTGCTTTGAAGCAACTGCTAGTGGTCTGCTGTTTGTAATGCTTTACAAACGTATAATTTGAAATGGGACAGGTAGTTAGTATGAGACATGGCACCATGGCTGCCAGTAATCTTCGTTTTTGATCATTGCAGATTGGAATTTTGTTAGATAATATTTGGATGGACCATTGGCATCAAGATGACATGAAAGATATTGTGAGTGTGTGGTTCAAAGGTTGGAAACAAAAATCAGGTGTTCCAGTCAAAAAGTTGTAAAATCAGTTTTGTGTGCTGGAACAAGTTTGGTATAGGTTACTGTTTTTCTACACGTTTTGAAGAAATGAATAATTGTTTGTGTTGATCTTCGGAAGAAGATCTGTTGTATTGCATTGGTTCAGAATGAAGGTTTGACTATCATTGGCAGTAATATAACTACTTTTCCCAGAATTCCTTCAGCATAGATGTCAGTGTGAACTGATATACCTATGCTGGGAGTCTTTTGTAAAGTGTAACTTTTTGGTGTGGGTTTAAGAGTTGTCATTACATTCAGGGAGCTACTGAAGTCATGGTTGGTGTGAACAATGCCTCAAGACTAGTTTTGGTTGAGCAACAGGTTTGGTATTACATTTTTTCTTAATTTATACTTTTTGCATTGGATTAATTGCATAGTCCAGTCTGTGATCTGGGAATAGTCATGTATACACCTAACGAAGCTGAAATATCAGAATATGCTTCCATGTGTCTTTGATATATTTCAGCTTGCTGTATAGTCATAAAACCGGAAGTTAATGATATTTAAACTTACTTACATGTGAGTGACTTTAAAGGTAATGTTGAACCTCCAAACAATATAGATTTTAAAAATGTAATCTTTGATTTGTAACTTTAATTTTTTTTCTGAGTTTGTTTCAAGATGTTATTAATACTGTGGACAATGTTTCATTGTTTTTCCTATTTCAGGTCTGAATATTTGTCAGGCTTGTTTATGTTGCAGTTTTTTAAGATTTATTATTCTTTGCATGGTGATCAATCAGAGCTTTCGCCACGAGTGATAGTATGGTCAGTCTGTTATACATTGTATTTATACTAGTATTTATTGTTTAGATATGGCAACAAGTTTTCTTGCTGTCTCATATATTCAATTGCCAGAAATAAACTGTTGTTTGTTCTGTTTACATGAGTTAACCTTTCTTCTACCTCTTATGACTCGGATTTTCCATATCTAAACGTTCTTACACTCCTGTAGTATAACTTGGATTATCCATCTCAAACTGTTTCTTACACTCCTAGCAATAGTATAACTTGGATTATCCATCAGAAATGTTTCTTATACTCCTAGCAATAGTAGTACTTCTACTGTAGTACAACTTCGAGTATCTATCTCAAAACATTTCTTACACTCCTAGCTGCAGTATAACTTGGATTATCCATCTAAAAACTAATGCTAAGTGTTTAAACAGCAGTTCGGCGGCTATAGGCCTCTTGAAACCCCAAGGTTGAGCAAGTTCTTGCTGCTGACAGTTTTAGGTATCGGCAGTGAACTCTAGATAGTGCTCAGTACTTCTGCCACAAGTGTTTCCCCTGAGACCATGACTCGTGCACATCTTTGACTGTTTTATTGCTGCATGCAAGAGAAACCTTTCTTCATGTTCTATAAATGTGCCTACTTTGAGTCTACCTTCATGAAATGTGCTAGTGTTTAGCATACCTGGTTGCCATGCCACGTGCACTAGAGGTTACTATCTAAGTGTCCTGGTGTGAAATCTTGTCATCTGGATCAACATATCTCATTACTCTCATCTCTCGGACGATTGGAGTTCCTTGCTTTGTCAGAAGTTAAATATGCCAAAAAAATAGTGCCTATGATCATTCTCATCTCGTGGTAAAGAGTAACTTGCCCTGTTCTGCAACATAGTTTTCGGTGCCCTTAGCAGAACATTCATTTGGCTAATGTCCTGTCCCCTGTATACTGAATAGCATTCAAAAAACATCACCAATAAATGTTTAACACTTTTGATCTAAAAAACATTCGAGGAATGATTTAGAAAAGGCAACAGACAATAAAGGAACCACAGTTATTGATGAAGTTTGCTTCATCTGTGTATGAAGGGTGTTAAGGGTCAAAAGTCAGTAATGTGTATGACTAGCATTGACTACCATGTGCATCGATAGGCCATACAATTTCTTCTCATGAACCTAATAAGTCTGCAAATATTGTTCTTGGCGATCGCATTTCGCTCCTGTTGCAGTGCATTTTCTAGTTCTCTTTAGTTATTCATTTGTGGACGACGTGAGATGCGTCATGTTATCCCAAAGATGTTGGATGGGATCCGGAGAAAGATCTGGTGACAGAACTAGCCATGGGGTGACTGGGATATTTGAGGATAGGGCTAGAAACTGAGTTCAAACAGTGCTGCGTGTGCTCTTGCGTTGTCTTAGTGTACAAAGCTTGACTTTGTTGAAAGATGGGAATAACGTGTTTATGATAATGACGTGTTTACCCGGTACACAGGGCATTAACTGTGCAAATCGCACACTCGACAATGGACACGGCAAACATGCAGATCTCTCCGGTGGTCATAATTGATGCAGCTCCACACCATAACATTCCGCCCCCACCCTGTACAATACAGTCATTATGGTAGAGTCCACCATGGCCACCACTCGTTCTGTAGATGGACACTTGACCCGGCAGACAACATCAACGTTTCAATGTTCATGTCTCTCATCCTAGAGTCGGCCTGCATCTTGATGTGGTTATGTCAGGATACGCCCAACATATGATCGTTATGCATGTAGTCCAGTAGTCCAGGCGACGATGGACAGTGTCTGCGTTAATAACTTCTCGTCGATCATAAACAGTCCTGGCAGTTGGAAGCGTTCGATCACGAATATGGCGGATCTTGAAGTGGTCTTCTTACACCTGATTGACGGCCTATGCAGTCAAATGATTTACTGAATGATAATACCCAGACTGGTGTGCAATAACTCGGCTTGAAATATGAACTTTATTCATTACCAAAATACGTTTATGTTCCTTAGCTGTCAATTTTGGCATCAACTGTTTGTGTTACTTCAAACAGTACAGCATCAGTGACGGTGGCTTTCCAATGACGGCCATTTATACTCTTAATCGTCATGATTTGAAAGATAGTGTCGAGATGTTCATAGCATGCATGCAATATTGTGTGTTTCAAGGACCATTCAGGCAGTAGCCCCATCTCAATTATTCATGATTTATTTGTGATGCGTTTGCAATGCTGTCCAGTATATGTGCAGGCTTAAGTCTGTTTTATCATTGTGGATGTGCTGTCCAATTCAGTTCATGCACAAGCTCCGGCTTTCCTCGTGCAATAAACTGACCGTGTCCAAAATCAGCAATGCATGGAACAAGGAGATCGAAGCACTTCTCGAGGTCGCCGCTACACTTTTAAAACAACCACCTAGTGGATGAATTGGCTGTGTACAGTTGGGCCGTAACTAAATTATCACTGAAACTTGGACAAATATTCACTAGTTGCTGAATGGCCTATGTTAATTACCTTTCACAGCTTGATTAGTTACAGCATGAGTTCTCTATTAGTGCTTGGACCATTTCGTGTTTGACTGATCTCGATTCAATTTATCAGTCTACTTGCACCTTTATTATACACTCTTCAAAACAAAGTAGGGGATATTGAAATTGCAAGGTCAATAACAAACTAATGATAATAATAATTGGTCTCAAACTAATTGTATGTTTACAAAGAATAATTGAATAAACAATTCACAAGGGATTTCATTTTCCTACACTGCCTTTGTTGGGAACCCCGTGAGAGATTTTGCGTCTCTCAACGTATGCGAGAGTTTGCAAATCGAAGCCTATGATTGGCTGTTTACACCAGTGACCCGGTGTCAAGGACTCGAGGTCATGCTGCCAGGACGCACATCTGTAACGCCAAATGAACCCTAAAATGACACTTTGGTAACGTGTGTAAGACATAGATTACTATACTCGTGTCTCTTAGATACCATGGATCTCATACTCGTTGTTTACAAAAGTAAACTTTTGTAAAAAAAACTCGTGTGAGATCCATGGTATCTAACAGACACTCGTTCAGTAATCTCTATATCTAAACAGTTTCTCTTGCTGTCATTGTCCGTGAAAGAAAGAATGGGTAAGAAACGGAAATTAACAGTTGACATTTTTGCGTCAATAGTGCGCAATCCCCACGTTATTGGCCAAACACTCATTGATTCGTTGAGGCATCGTGCGTATGAGTCTGCCTATGGTAATTTGATGCAGTCTGTTACATTCTGTCACCAACGCCTGAACAAGTTCATCTAGCGTTCATTTTTCACATTGACGCACACGTCGGCCCAAGATGTCCCAGACATTTTCAATGGGGGAAAGGTCGGGGTTCATTGTTGGCCAGGGCATCCTATGAATATTGTGCGTAGTTGAAGGTGGTTATTGACTATTCTTGCACGGTGAGCACGGGCATTGTCGTCATGAAAGACAAAACGGCGCTCCTCACGTCGTGCAAACGAGACAACATTGGCTGTCAGTATGTTGTCCCGATAGTACTGGCCAGTGACTCTTCCTTGCACGATATGGAGAGGGGTTCGGTCAGTCATAGCGATGCCACCTCACACCATAACAAACCCACCACCAAATCGGCCATGCTGCATTAGGCTAACATTGGCATGGCGTTCTTTACGACGTCGCCAGATGCGACCACACCTATCAAGGAAGTCTAAAGTGTACAGGAAGTCATCTGAGAACATTACACGTGACCACCGACGATTCTTGCTTTGTGTACACCATTCGCGTCGATTGGCAATGTGGCGGTTGGTCAATGGCAGCACCATACAAAGCCACCAACATGAAGATGGGCATCGTGTAGACGATTTCTAATCGTCTGGCCTGTCACGCGGACATCAGTAACCCGGTGTAGGTTTGCAGCAATCTGATTTGCTGTTTGAGTGCGATTTCTCAGAGCCTGGGTACGAATACTGGGCTCTTCTTGTTGACCGTGGACGCCCTCAACGGCGTCAATCATCAACATTATGAGTTGGTGATACCTGCTCCATAATCTGCTGATCACAGACTGGGAAACATTGAAGAATTGGCCATCTAAGACTGACGGCTGCCAGTTTCAAGCATACCAATTGCTCGTAGATGTTCAGCACGTTGGAGACGTCCCATCGCGAAAACAAAACAATCAAAGGATGTCTCAGACAGACAGACAGACAGGTTTATTATTCAAAGCCACGTGACCTAAAGTACAAAGATTGTACAATGAAAAGTTTTGAGTTACCTCAATATAATATTTGATGTTGATACATTTTAAGTGTTTATGGCAACATTTCTTACAAACACACTTCTTAGGTACTTTGCAAATGGTAAACTCAGATAAACAAAATAAACAAAGGATTACTGTCAGAAACTATCAGAATGAAAGAAATCTCGATCACAAGGTAGTAGATGACCTTTCTTTAAAGTGTCAAATTCGAATATGCACCCCGGCCACGTGTTCGGGATTTCCATGTGCTGCACGTTATTTTGTTATTTACCTTGAAATTCCAATATCCCTTACTTTTTTGGAAGACTGTATTATATAAGCGTCAATTCGTCACTTCAATTCTAACGTACAGTAAAAACGGTTTATCGGAGATCTTTCAGTAAGGCTTCAGCTGTCGGTACTATTGTTTTAGATAACAGGATAAATGACTGACATCACAACTATCGTCAATAACCACAAAACGCAAATACCATCTGCTCCTGGCAATATGAGGAAGAGCGTGTTCAGAGTAAAATTACTTACCAAAGAGGATTGGACAAATCCATATGCAGGAGGGACACATGCAGGATTTTGCCGGAGGGGGGGGGGGGGGGCGAAGTCCTCAACAACGGGTCGGAAGGCCATCCTAAGAAGGTTTGGTGAATAAGACTCCATTTGGTGTATTCTGGCGTATATTTAACAGTGAAAATGCTATTTACAGGCATCTTTGAAAGGAAGTTCGAGCCCCTGGGGCATGGACCCCTTCTAGGACCCGCCACTAATGTGCATTTTCTGCCCCTTGATGTCTCAGTTTTACGCTAAGGATATATTATGGTTATGGTTAAAAAGTTGGCTAAATAAGCGAAGACTTCGCTGCCAGACAATGTCTACTTTCCTTATACTATTGTTGAAGAAAGCAATACAACTCTCGTCGAATGAAATCCATCGTTCTTGTTGTATCTTTATTTGTTACCATTGGTTCTTCGTGTGAGATCTCATGCAATTAATTCTTATTTACATGCAATATATTTAACTTCATTATCTAAATACAGTGTACACGGAGTTGTGAAAAGTATAAATACGTCTTTCTGACAATCCCTTTCAGGGCCGTTTAGATGCACTTTTGTAGAATAAGAAAGTTTGCTTATAAATTATACTTCTTTATTATTGTCATGCGACGTTTCTTTAGCCCCTTCACTACGACGGCATTTGGACAATCGTGAGTTAACATTCGAAAGTGAAATATGTTTGAATAAGTGTCTTGTTCGGACACGGACACCAGCATTTCTGGAGTTCATATTAGGTTCTGTATCCACGTGCTTTAACTAACTTAGACTTGAGACCGCAAATCGTCGATAGGCGGCACTCGTGATAAGGGCATGCGTCAACTTAAGATTGACATTAAAGTAAGTTTACAGGGCCGAGGGCGATACAGTTCAAGGCAACAGATAAACTGAGTCAAGATCAAACTAATTTGTGGGTATCCAACACAGTTACTTTCACATTTAGATAACACCGAAAACTTACTTAGACCGCAGGATCACGTGCTCACGAATATCCCTTACCTTTTGCAGTTGTTACTTTAACATAAATTCTATTTTGATGACAATATATTGCTACGTATAAGATCAAAGACGCTGTAGCCGTACTTTGTAGAAGTCGGTTAAATGATTAATGATTAAACGGAGATGAAGTTGAATTCAGTTGTCAGGCCCGGATCCAAGGGCGGGGGCGCACTTTGGGCACGTGCATCTTCACATACATCCCCTTCAGCTGACCCTTTCAATCGTTTTGCCACGTTTTCACTGAAACAATCTTCAAAATTCGTACACGTATTGACAGTATGTGCAGCGAACCATTAAACATCCATGAAATTGAATTAATATTTGCAGCAGTATTTACAGCAAAACATTAATACTCCATGGAATTGAATTCATATTTGCAGCAGTATTTACAGCAAAACATTAATAATACATGGAATTGAATTAATATTTGCAGCAGCATTTACAGCAAAACATTAATAATCCATGGAATTGAATTAGTATTTGCAGCAGTATTTACAGCAAAACATTAATAATCCATGGAATTGAATTAGTATTTGCAGCAGTATTTACAGCAACACATTAATAATACATGGAATTGAATTAATACTTGCAGCAGTATTTACAGCAGAACATTAATAGTCCATGAAATTGAGTTAATATTTGCAGCAGTATTTACAGCAAAACATTAATAATCCATGGAATTGAATTAATATTTGCAGCAGCATTTACAGCAAAACATTAATAATCCATGAAATTGAATTAATATTTGCAGCAGCATTTACAGCAAAACATTAATAATCCATGGAATTGAATTAATACTTGCAGCAGTATTTACAGCAGAACATTAATAGTCCATGAAATTGAACTAATATTTGCAGCAGTATTTACAGCAAAACATTAATAATCTATGGAATTGAATTAATACTTGCAGCAACATTAATAATCCATGGAATTAATCCTTTCGGCTTTCCTTCCCTTCACCAATACTCATCCTGTTTACTTTCTGACTCCCAAGTCCCCCTTTGAACCCGCGCATGCGAAACAATATAACCCCAGCATCCCCTCTCGGAGGGCTGATTGGCAGCACTATTCCTCGTCGTAGTGGAAATTAAGGAGAAAAAAGCTGCTCTCTTTGTTTTCAGGTTAACTATAAATTAATAACCTCTTATTAAGCTGAAACGGAGCGCTTCAGCTGGCACCATGTTTTGTTGCTGCTGCGACTGAAGAAGGCGATCCCTCATCTTCAACAGCAAGTATTTTCGTTGGTTCGTTGTTAGACTAACATTTAGTCCCAGAAATATTAATCTACAAAAATATTAAAATACTAAAACTAAGATATCTAGACTTGGGCAGGCTCGATTATCTTTGTATGCTTTAGGGTCTGGGAGACAGACTAGTTCGTTGTCATCAAGCTATTTCTCCGTAACAACAGCGCCAGAACTCCTCGTTGTTGCCAAGGGCGCTGCTGACCAAAATGAAGTTATTGATTGTTACTATTATGCTGGAAATGTATGTCATTTTATAATGTAAAAAAAGTTTTGTATTTCATAATAATATTATTATTTCACTGCATTTAACTTATTATTAGTTCTATATACTACAGGTTTTACATAATAGAATGACATAATAGTACATGTATTTCCATCATAATTAAGTAACAGTAACTCCATTTTGGTCAAAAGTTTACTTTGCGCCTTGTTGCCTTAACCTATCGATATACATGCATGTGTTTTGCGAGACAAGGCATCTATAGACTAGAGTAAAGATGTAACTATATATTCGTCACTCTTTAATTCGAGACTTACAAACAGTAACATAGAGGTTTCATCGCCTTAAGTTAGTGTTTTGCAGGCATAGCTTAGTAAGTAAATTAAGGACCAACCTTAGTAAGTAAGGTTTAGGACCAAATATATACATACATAAAATAAAATGAAAATGCATATTTATCAAAAGATAAAATATTTGTTTTCGACTGTGTAAGCCCTATATCCCAAGAGAGCAGTGCACGCATGTTGCGACAAGAGGACAATGTATGAACATTCAATGATGAGGGGACAACAGAAGATAATGGAGATCGTCTCGGATGTTTAAACTGTGACAGTGCGGATATAACAACTAAATGTAGACTGGGTCAACAGGAAAAACATAGCACTACTCACGGAAGTTGGTTACACTCCAGCCAGGATATGTCAAATATGTATTAAAATTGAATCTGCTTCGTTACTCTGTACTCTACTGTACTGTATGAATGACGATGGAAACTTTACTGAATGTGTTCTATGTGCCAAGCACTAGTTTCCATGTGATTCAGAACGTTTACAAAGACAATGTAAATATATGCAAATCATTGTCCCGCAAGAGCATATATTTCGTCACAGCTGACTGGCAACACGCACACATTTCTTACTCATACAGAATCTGAGAATGTAGATTTAGTGATCCTTCAATAACCTGTACTGTGTTCAATCGGGGTTTAAGCAGCTGACGGGTCCTTCTCTTAGACGAGTACGTGTATGCTGCGGCGAGGGGTGACAAAACGTTTTCTGAAGCGACGAGAGGAGGCGGCTCTCTGACTGTGCGACACCGAGCAAGACTATGCAGTAAAGGATGTGTTTGGAAGCTGTCCGAGGAGCGTTGTATGTACTCGTTATATCAGTATTCTTGTGTGCCAACTCTCATTCAACTCATCGTAAAAGGACAAGCGGATTGAGAAAGGTAAGTCGCATCTGCTAGGCCTATTCTATATAAAAAATATGTCTCTAACCTCTTAACTAGGCTTAGCAGCCTGTCACGAAAGTGTTTGTTTATTAAATCTTCAGTTCATTGTGAGGAAATATTACTTTTCATTCGTGTATGCCGCTGAATATGCATGAACCGAATTTTAGGCTGAATAATGATAGTGTCAGTTAGTGTATTGATGTGATTCTCTGATAAACACATGGTTCACAAGCATGTTCTATTTCCATCGTTTGTCAGAATGCCTTTCACCCTTTCCTAGATTGTCTGACTCAAAAAGTGCATTCCAACTAATATGCATATTAATTACCTCTGCCTCACTCCCTCCAACCTTCCAACCCTAAACACCCCCACCCCACCCATCCCGAAATCGTATAAAGAAATCCGGGGTCCCCTTGGTCTCCATCAAGCCCTGTGCTACACTATCAGTTAATGTAAATATACGTTCAGCTTTCAATGCTTTTGTATTTGAGAGCGAGTTTTAAGAAAGAGATTAATTCAGTACATGATCTCTAGACACATGTCTGAAAAAAGCTCACGCCACTTTAAAATTTTGTATTTATATATCATTATATATTTATTTATATAACCCGATTAACGATCAACGTGTGCCACAACGTTTCCTTGCCAGACCATGAACCCGGCAGTACCGAAAATCAGTACAAAACAAGCCAGCAATATTGACCAATGTATTTTCTGAATGCGTTTTTTGTTCTGTTCTTTTTCTTGTAGCAATGAGTTTGAAAGTTAACGCAAAAAAAACCTAACTGGAAATCATTTCATGTTAATGGTTTACTGATATCTATTTACTGTAGCAGCTGATTTTTAAATGACATCAAATGAACTGAAACTACACCAACGAAGCAACACTACTGTAAAACCGTCTTTTGCATGCAGGTGATAATTCAGTTTGTACCCCGTGATATTTGTTCCTGTGGATCATCTTTACCTGGAGAAAACAGATTGCAATTATCTTGTATGCTTATTTTCCACGCCAGACTGCTAGCGAGTGTAGTAATTATTCGCGAAAACGTGATGTGAATTAAGTCAACCCAATATGTCTCCTATTCTTCTAATTAAAACTGCGAGCTCGTGTGTCATTGTGGGCGGTGCCCAATGAAGTTGAGGACACACACACACTTGCCGCTCTTAGCATTTAAGATCCCGTATAATAATGGTGATGATATCTAAGATCCGGTATAATATTGGTGATGACATTTAAGATTCCGTATAATATTGGTGATGATATTTAAGATCCCGTATAATAATGGTGATGATATTTAAGATCCCGTATAATAATGGTGATGACATTTA
>JAUELE010280368.1:0-17829 GCA_031471655.1 Diodora aspera
ATGTATACAGTTTTGGGGTTTTGACTTGTCGATGCCAGTGGGTACTTGGGTAGATTCAATTCCACGATTGACTGAAGGGAAGATGGATTACAGAATCTACCTGCTTTTCGCGTATTCCCAAATTAACATAGCAACACATCCATGAGTCTCGTGACAAGCTTGTGATCTGAAGATCAGCGATAAACAGTTTATTCAAAGGGTTTGATTATGTCAGATATGCTGGTCGCTATATATATCTCACAAAGTGAGTGAACGAATGTGATTTAACGTAGCAGGGGATAATATTTAAACCATAACGCTACGGTTGGTACAAAGGGCACCAACTGTTTGAGTCGAAAGAAAGTCACCAAGCCGGGAGTCGAACCCCCCGACCTTGCGGTTGTGAAGCAGACGCTCTTCCAATTGAGCTACCCGGGCCCTGTGTTTCACAAAGTCTTAGTGACGATCAAAACAATATCCCAGACCAACAACACAATACGAAGATAAGAGCTGATTGTAATCAACCTGTAGTTCCCATGGGTTTAGTTTATGCATTGTAAAAAAGCCACAATATGCACTTGGTCAGGCTTCGAGTATTGTACTGCGTAACAGGTGCCAACCCCTCTCCCGCTTCTGTGCTCGAAACCACCCTGACCCAACCCACACACCCACTTCATTCATTAAAGGTTTAGAAAATCCGATGAATCTTCATCATCATCAACGGGCTATGCTGTGAAGAAAGCCACAATGTGCACTTAGTCATGCTTCGGGTATTGTATTGCGTAAAAGGTTCCAACCTCTCACCCGCCTCTGCAACGTAACCTTTCCCTCATCCAACCAACAGAGACACATCTCCGGCATATAGGTGTACTCACTGAATGATTTGAAAAGTGTGTGTTCCAGTGTAAATACATGTATATTAATCATCATGATGTAAATAATTCTTTGCCAGCCTAGAGGTCGAGAACATTGTGTATTAATCACACACCGACATTCATTCATTCATACCAATTAAATACAGGAGTATACGTATCCTAAACTCGACAGTCGCTTGCCCATCCTATGGTTTTATCGAATTTCGATCTGAATGCTTTTTAGCGCGCTGTCTCCGTGTGGACCTGTTAATGGCATCGGTAACTCTTATGCACTTCCGTCACAGGCAGATGGACCGGAAACAAGATCATTACGTGTAGTTGATTAAAAACTTATAAAAAAAGGATATTTAAAAATAAACTCCGTTTGAGATAACACACACTGTCGTGTCAAATAGACAATCCAAACAGCACAGTCCTCATCTCAGGAAGAATCATGATTGAACCTCTCTATCGCTGTACGTGCCACTGAGCAACAATAACAGCAACACCTGTCCCCTCGTTACATCTCTGACAGCTGGTTATACAATACAGGTCCCCCAGGAAAACTCTATTAAACCACATGCAAACAGAAGTTTACAGGTAAATGAAGTGTAACGTGCTTAACCTTGTGACCGTCTACATTTAAATCCGCTACTGTTTGATCCTTGACCCGTGATTAGCTCTTGGCCAGTAGATGACAACACACCCACCTTGTTCTATCGACTACTTTCATCGTAGACGTCATACAATACACAGAAAATATCAGTGTGTCCGTGTGCAATTCTCTACACTGGAGTTTACAGCATATGTCGACCTTAACGCAGTTGATAACTATTCATACAGGATATAGAGTATATTGGAATACCGGAATGTGTTTAGAACAGATATTACATGATTTATTCACTAAAAAGGGAGTCAGTCAGCGGCTGGCTGATTGCACCTGTTCGGGAGACAGGACATATACAGTTGTGCAGCAGATCATGTGTAAATAGATTGTAAGAGGACAGGCGCTATTACTGATGTTATGCCCGCTCGATGCAACGTTTGATGTGGAAACATCCTAGTATAGCGTTTGTATTTGTTCATGGTTTTATTAATGATGAATCAACTTCAAAGCCCGATCAAACATAACGAACTTTTAAATAACGGTAAAGTACATGTAGCATAATCGAGTTAAAGCCCTATTGTGGATATATAAAGCTGGTAGTGATGTCAGAAAGTTAAGGAGTGCGTGTTCTGACTAATTATACGTTTTCGAATCGACAATCTCCCGAGTGCATGAGCTCAAGTGATCTAACAGGGGAGAATGAATCTGGACACGGAACAATAAGTGATGGTGTAGAGGAAACTAGGATTGAGCGTATACGTATCACTGATTTCTCTTACACGTGCGCCCAACCTGCAGAACACTGCCTTAGAATCAATACGCTCCCTCGACCGATCCGCCGCGGAAAAGACCGAGCCAGATTCATACCGTTATCTTGCTGGTCCAGGTTGCGTCTTCATTGCAATCGCCAGCATTTGGTCGGTGAACTGGAATGTATGTGGAAGTGAATGGAGTTGTTCGGTGACTACTGGAGATTTAAACCGGGGTGTGTTTCTGGCCTGAGGACAAGTTGGATGTCTTCCAACATCTCACCTATTCTTAATGGAAAGCGATATGAGAGTTTAACGAGGTTAGGGAAACTTGTTCACAGTCCTCGGCAAGTCTATCAATGACATGGGAAGCAGGGGTAACTGCTCATATGTCCCATGTCCCACTCCGATGGCGGCCGCAGCTTTGTCACCTGCCGATAACCATACCAATTCCACACAGGGCAACATCACCTCGCCAGACATTCCGTTTCTGGTCCTGTCGGAAGACTCGAAGATAGGATTAATATTTTTGTATACAGTAACCACCCTCCTTGCCATCACTGGGAATATTTTTGTAGTTCTTGTGTTTTCCAAAGGGAGAAGATCTCGGACCGACATCAGACCGTTTCTAATTAATTTAGCTATATCGGATCTCATTATGGCTATATTTTGTATGCCATTCACGTTTACAACAGTAATGTTAAAAACGTGGTTGTTTTCTAAGCCCATGTGTCCTGTAGTTTTGTTCATGCAACACTTGTCCGTGTCCGCCAGTGTGTTTACAAACATGGCTATTGGCACTGACAGATTTCTTGTAGTGATGTTTCCTTTAAAGTCCAGGATGACCACTGCCAGAGCGAAATATATAATAGTGAGCATTTGGGTGTCCGCTGTGGGTCTTTCTTCTGTTCAGCTTGTCGTGGGACGGGCATTCGATGTCCATCTTGGAGGATACCATATGATCATGTGTGATGAAACATGGACGGATCCCTTATCCCGAAGGATTTTTACATTGTTTGTGCTTTTTATTACGTATATAATTCCATTGTGCATACTCTCAGTGACCTATTCTATAGTTGGGATTCTATTGTGGACTCGAACCGCCCCAGGGAATGCAGACCACGCTAGAGATTTACAACAACTCAGAGCAAAGCGAAAGGTGAGTCCGGCTTGGAGTATTACGTAACTGACATGGGATTTGGGCCGATGAGATCTAAGGCTAAAACAAACACTAGAAATATTGTATAATGTTTCTGCAATGCCTTTTGTGTCGTTGCGATTGTTCACGTAGGGAACATCGTATTCTTTGAAACGTTGAGATCATGTTCAGCATTTGATGACGAATATACATGTACTTCATCGCATACATTATAACTTCGTTCAGGTGAAGTACGTATTGCATTCAGTATAATGTCGCATCGGTAAGATTTAAACTGCATTGTCATTTGTATTGCCAGCGAATGTGATGGTGTTAACACGATTGGAGTTACTTGTGAACACTGATTAAAACCGAATATGTTCTCTAACAGCAACACCATTTATACTGAAGCTGTATGAAAGATAAGTCTGTACAGACAAACTCAAAAGTGAATCTAACAAGCAAATTATTGTAAAAACATTTTTATAAACAGATAGTTTATGCTAAACATGAATTCAGTATTAGTGTTCACATACAAAATGAAAAGAAATCGTACACAAGAGAAGTGTAGAGACGTGTTTGTTATACAGGCAAGCTATATTATCAACCATTGTAGCGACATAATGAGCATACACGATTCGGCAATATTTTCAATGAGATATGATAACACATAAATGATATCTGTGAGCTTATCAAAAGCAAGAGTTTAAAGGCTTCCCTCTATCTGGTAAGCAGTCATAGATCAATTGTCCGATATACTGATATACCCGGGCCTTCCTCCCACGTGTATAATTTATATATATACCCAATACAACCCGCACACGCGAACTACAAATTAGTGTCGATGAAAGGCAATGTGTGACACCAAATACAAAGATACCTAGTTAAAAATAGGTGATGCCGTTAAAATAATTATTACTTTGCTGCCGTAAGCTAATGAGTGCTTTATGCGGGGCTTAGTGTCTTGCAACCAGTTATCAATGTCATAACAACTAGTCCAATGTATCAAAAATGTAACGAGTAGGCGCCGCTATCATACACCCAGTTCATAAAACGGTGACTTTAAAGGTCGAGCCCCTCCTTTCTGCTCGCATCTACAGTCTTACGTTACAATATTTTATGATCCTGAAACACATATGCTAAATGTCACATCATGACGGCGTGGAAGGGACTCGCCATCTTCAACTGATACTGAGAACTATATCGTTTCATGTTTTCCATAACAGTTCTCGTTTTTAGTGTCTGATTTCCGCGTGTAGGATGGAGTGTATTATCTTTGTCAGCCGGTGTGTCTTGATGACTCGTGACGTCCGCCTCGATTAAAACGCCAAAATAGATAAGTACAAAGGTGTTCTGCAAGGTGATCTGACTTGAGTTTTATATATCATATTACTTTCCTGTCATAAACTATTCATTTAATTTTCTATATTTAATTAAGTCTCCGCGTTTACCAATCATGACAGAACCGGCACAGTTCATTGATCTAATTGCTGCTGCATCTCTCATGAATTTGTTTGAGTGTCGGCCTTCCGACTAAAGGGTCGTGGGTCCGATTCCCGCCGCCGTAGGGTGCTTGGCATAATTGTTCAGCAGTAGTCAGTATTTCTACATGCACCGATCACAAGTCACATGCCGATATGACCATTGGTTTCACAGTACCAGTCATAGCTCCCGGGTTTCACCTCATCATCATAATCCGGCTCTCCATTGGTTATATAGGCTTTCCTCCTTCTCTCAACTGGCGGAAGTGGACATATGGCGGAAGGATTGCTGAACCCTACTATAAATCTAACCAACCATCCTATCAAGTAATCGTTTGAATTGTTTATTTAAAGCTACACAGTTCTTTGCACAAATGAAATAAAGAGATCGAAACAGTAGACATGAGGGGGGGGGGGGGGGGTGCTAAGGAGTGCTAATGAAGCCACAAGCCACAACATTTATACCCAAACGTGAACTGCTCTTAGCCGCAACGATGCACTTGCGTACCAAATACACGCACGCCTCTTTAACAGGGCACTTATAAACGCGATTGCTGCCAAGTGTACGCTACGAGAGTGTAATTCGTGCCAGGCAGTTTTTGTTAGCCAAGTATGCATCAAATAAGCAGGCGAAAATTGACTTCATAGTTCGACAGGGATGCCGCACATAAGTGTTTTCCATGGTTATGAAATAACAATCAATGTCAAAACGTAAATTTCAACAAGCCTAAACTCCATTAAAATGGCATTAGGATATCAATGACCATGCCTTCCGTCAGTAAGTCTGCACAAGGATAACAGTGGCGTGTCGCACACATGAAACGTCTTCTTTTTAATACATTAAAAGTGGTTTCAGTAACGTCGAAAGTTAAAGATAAACAGACGAATATCAGACTAGACCCATCTCCACCTATCCTATAAGTTACACTAACGTTTAATTGCCACAAGGTAGCATGTTTTAGACAAGGTCGCGTCTTCCAAGGATGGTTGTCTGAGAACGCTTGGGGATCGTTGCACCTATAGGCACTGTTGTCGTTCTTGAATGACTGAAAGTGATGGTCACAGATGAACGGTACGGACAGCTTGATTATCAGTGTCAAAGTGACAACATTCGTGCATTCGGACACCCCAGAGTAGCGATCGATATCGAAACTTTGAAAACAAGTTCAGAGTATACCGCGTGCGAAAATGTGTGTACTTAAAAGAGTTTTGAGCGCACACACAGAATAACATACAACAACAACAGAAAACTTTCGCTAAACAGTGAATAAATGAGATACGAAGTTGGACTAAAGTTGCCGGTTTGCTATAGAGCTTATAAAGCTGGTATTCTGTAAAATGAATGCGCCCCGAGCCTATAGAGCTCCTCAGACCTATTGCCCTGCCTCCTCTAATCACCGCCAAAAGACGTCTACTCGCAGGTATTTATACAACCCACCCATTTCCAACGATGGAGTAAATATTTGGGCACGTTTCCTTCTTGTCTCTTTTACTGAGAGATAAAGGAAACTCGTACAGGCGCTTCGTTCTGAATAGAGCACAACTCCTTAAGTTGAAAATAAAATAAAAAATATGATTTCTGATTCTGAATACGAATAGTGAATATCGCTAACGGGATTTGATAATGCACGTTTATGTTCTCCAGTAGTTAGCATATATATATGTTTCATTTTGGGACCATATTACAAAGAGCGGTATGAACATTATTGAATATTTAGTGTTGCATGTACTACGGAACCAAACGCATAATGCTGTAAGGAATACATTTAAATTCATTGGCAATACACTTCCGGTTCTTCTTTGACTCAACCTATTCAAATATGGATATATAAGCTTCTAAATTTACACATTCGGAAATATCTTCTGACTGGCATATAAGGGCAAGCAATTGGTTTAATTGTACATCTGACATTTCGATAATAACCGTGGAGACATTTTGATAAAACCTTATTCTTTCAATTACGAGTGAGCTTTGAGAAACTATTTGATACCTCTGAACTGTTTTAGATTGCACTCTCCTAAGTTGGTGACACATGTTTATACCTGGTTGAGATGAAGGGATGCACATTTTCGATCAGTCCATCCAGAATGTTGTTATTATTATTGTTCAAGTTGTCCCAAGTCATGGCCGAGGTTTACAATCTTGTCAGCAGACAGTGCTCTATGTCCGATAGGTAGACATCGTACCGATGGATTGTTCGAGAACTGTTAAACGATCCTTGTGTGATTATATGTTTATATCTGCATCATTCAACAATACGCACTTAGGGTAGAGGGCAAGGTTGTACGTCATTTGTTATGAAATGGTTGTCAACTGAGACTACATGTAACTGTGTTATTATGCCCGCTAAAACATTGGGAGACGCCTAGCGCTACAGCTTAGTGAGAAAATCAGTTGAGAAGGAGAGGAAAACCCTCTAACTGGATCCTATAAATGCGTCTTTTTGTTCACGACTGAATTTTACTAATAATAATGTGAAATGTGGATCATTACGTATTAGCGACTGTACCATCCCAGGTCTACTATTTCGATATTGAACTCTCATGACAAAGCGGTCACCAAGGTAAATTGATCAACCCTCTCACTACATACGTGTTTGACCGAACTCTCATGACAAAGCGGTCACCAAGGTAAATTGATCAACCCTCTCAGAACATACGTGTTTGACCGAACTCTCATGACAAAGCGGTCACCAAGGTAAATTGATCAACCCTCTCAGTACATACGTGTTTGACCGAAGTATAATTCTGAACTAGTGGATCAAGGGTGATGCCCGGCTCTTATCTCCTCTTCCATCCAATTGCGCCATCTTGAATACGTTCGTAACTTTCCCAAGACTACTGTCTATTAGTATACAGTTTACGCTTCAATGTTGTATTCTTTCGTTATTTGATTAACTCTCAAATGCAAAGCAATTGCCTATTTTCAGCATTTTGTAGTACACACTGGCCTGTGTGATTGAATACAAAACAGTTTCTTCCTACAGATGATTCCTCAGCACCATTACCTGATTTAAGGGCAGACCAAATTTCATATCTATCGATTATCATCAGTTATGCTTGAAACCAATCCATGGCTCTATTCAAAGTGACGCCTCCCATTCTGCACTGTGGACCCGCAGTTAGTGGGACGTGCTATGTGTTGCTACTGATTGGTGTGACACGTACAGAACGCAATGCAGGCGATGCGATATATCGCGATCCTTTTTTGAAACTTCCGCTGAAAAAAGTGCTTATTGTTGCCTTAGATAACTTTTCCATAGATCCTTTAGTGATGCTACCAACAGCACAGTCTTGCATGGCGAAAAGCATCATATGATAACCAGGGTGTCCAGAACCACACAGTACCGTGTCGCTACTTTTCCCATGTGGTTCATGTCGATCGCGTTTGTGTGGCGTGGCATTCTGCTAATAATAGAATTATTCAATACAATATTCAACGAAGCAGGTGAGCCGAGTCATTAAATTAAATGTTGCATGTAAAACGAGAGTGAGAAATCTGCTGTCAAAATCACTGTCAAGAACAAGTGATCCGTCTTCTCTCTTGCAATATGGCATTGCAGTGGCTTTTATTTTTATTTGTATGATTTTGGTTTTAAAACTGTGTTATTATCTTGTTAAAACTAGATATGTGCCCGAGCTAATGCAGTTTCAGTTCGTAAGTCCTAACGTCTCTTCTCTTGTGTATGGTTTTGTTTCTCTCGTGGACACGGAAATCTCAAAACTGATTGATTGGGCGAACCACTGTGTGAATTACTTGCTCGACCGATTGATTGATTGGTGTTGTCTATTTTTATCTTTTAAGCGTTAGTGTTACGTTTCTGGTTATCGTTTCAAACCCATGGAAGTGTTTATTTGGAAGCTTTAGTTAATGTCAGCCAAGCACAAAGCAATAGTAGAAGACACACAGGCAGGGAAGCATGTACCAGATCATTAAACTTGTTTCAGCATATAGTTCTAGCCGAGATGTTGGTAACATTCCGTTTATTCCTCGCACAGATATACATGTGATCATTAACCGCATCATAAATCACTGACATGCTATAAAGCGGAAGTTATGATTCCAATAGTTTTAGAGGCTAATGCTGTCAGTTCTGTGATCGGCGTCTTGCTCGGAAATAGTTACCTTGAAACATTATACATTTATTTTGTTCGTGTACGACTACAACGTTTTGGATGCAAATGAAAAATGGTGAGCCTAAACCTGTCAAAGTACGCATCAACTGTCTTGTGTAACACGCAATACAAACAATCAATATGTGGAAACTGACATTGTATCAGGCAAAGACTCGTCAGTATGTTAATTCGTACTGATGACGACATAGGTTTATGTTATGCTGGCGTTGTTCTGTGTTAAGGCGTAAGCCCTTTGCTCCAGTTAATAAGTTCAACGTTCACAGCACAATTAATTTCCTAAATCTCATCTTCTGTTGTTAGGATGATCACTTTAATTAATGTCAGGAAAAAGATTTAGAAAATGCCAAGGCATGTGTATACGTAATCATTGATAATCTACGCAATTAATAATATCGAGGAGATGTACACGAATACGTTTTGTTACTCACTATGACACTATTGCTAGCCGATATCTATTTACATGTACATGTTTCTGCCGTGCATTTCTGTTGATCTGAAACTGTCCGCATGACCCATGACTATTTTGCAACAGTGGAACTAGAGTCGCGTTTAGAGTACGTTATTCTGCTGACTTCTGATTTCTCTGTTGTGAGAAGTTAAGAACAAAAGTGTTTGTTCCTTGTTGCCAGTAATGCGTTTATATTGTAAGGTCGACATTGACAAACAGCTGGTCCGGCGTAGTGTATACGTACGGACATCGTCAGAATCTCCGTCCAATGTCCGTTATCTGCCACGGATTGGTCGTCAGCAATAACCAATAAAATTGTGTGCTTGGTCCACCAACAGGTAGCCAAATTTTGCCTGTCGCTGCACCAAGATCAGTGATGACAAGGATTCTATGTATCATAGGATATGGGAATGCCCCCAGTGTGCGCGAGCTAGAACATGTTACCTGAACTCAAATACACCAAACCGTGAAGATTATTTTAATCAGCCACAAAAATTTACATCACTCACCCAATATATTACCAAAACTAAACTACATCTAATCTTATACACGTAAGTTACCCCCAAATACCACCACTGTGTTACCTTGCCAGCATCAAACAAAAACTATATTACCTTTTTAATTTCTTTCTACTCCGCTCTTTTGTATGTAATTATTTTCTCTTCTATCCTTTCCTGGACCCCAATATAGCCCCCTTCTGGGTCCAAAGGGGTCTTTAACTAAGCTGGCTTTTAATGATCAGTGATGACAAGTAATTGTGAAAACAGAATAACATTTGTGTATGTAATGATTGTGTACACAGCGTTAATAGCTGCTCTCCTGGGCGGTATATTAATCTGTTCTGTAACTTGGGCTTTAACAACAGAGTTGGCGTGTTTCTACACCGGATGCTTATACATGTACATGTAGGTACGAGGAAGCTAACTTATATTATGCTATTTTCCAACTGATTTAATAATATGTAGCAACTCATCATGATTAAGGCACTATCGAAATAACCGAAAACCATGGCATACCTGTCAGATAAATTATCTCTTCTGTCAGTTACGAGTGTGCATATGTTATTTTTAATTGACTTTTCGCAGGCAATTTGTTACATCTTCTTCCAAACATCCATGATAACAGTAGACACATGTTCTGACAACATGGCTTGTTCATAGCTCTCATGCTGAGGGGAGTTCGCGCCGTAGTTTGCTCTCTGGACTCGCTAGGCACTCTGCTGACGCACACGCGCAAAAAAAACATCTTAACAAATCCAGCCAGTGGCCAGCGGGAAACATGTACATGTACGTACGCTTAAGCAACCGCATCCTAATTTGTCTGGCTTGTGTGATAGTTAAGCTGACTTTGTTTGTTGTTAGAGTGAATGTTCAAAACACGTGTTGAAGTTTGGCGTTATCCGTTACAAGTTGCAAGACTTGTTACAGTGGGCTTGACCTGGTGCCAAAACAAGTTTAACCATTAATCAATGTCTGGTAAAATCATCACGTATGCTTTGTGCACATATTCTGTGAATTTATTTTGAAACGTGAAGATTCTGTGAATTGTTTTAGGTAACGATTACATACTAAACAAAACAGAGTGAACGGTTTTTTTAAGATAGACGTCTAGATGAAGCAGAGTACGAAGGTTTATAATGAAAGTTGACTATGCTGAGAAAGACGATTTACAATAGAATCTCATGAAGCCAAGAATAAAGGTTTACAATGGACGTTTGAAAAGCAGAAACTCGAGATGTACACTATATTTTTTAAGACAGAGTATGACGGCATTTGGTGGACGTTTACAAAGCAGAGGATCAATGTTTGCAATGGATTTCTAAAAAACACTTGATGAATGTTTACGATTCACATATGAGATGATAATATGGACCTCACGATGACGTGTATTGAGGAATGCTATTTAATTGAAATTGCTTTGTAGATGTGAAACTACCCATTCTGTTTCTTAAATTATCTACCCCATGGGACTCTCAGGGATGTCGCTCTAACACTAGGAAGAATATGACCCAGTATTCTCATGCTTGACGTAAGAGCCATCTTCAATGAGGAGTCTTTGCTTTCACTTTCGAACTATCAATACTGTGTTGTCCCTTTCTGGATGTGCCTCTCGAATATCATATTGCACTATGGCTGAAATATTGCCCCCTGCAATGTAAACATCCATTTCAATTCAACTCTTAAATTATCTAATATATCTATAATCAGATGAATAATCACCAGCTCCCCATATCAACCGAAACGCTTGAAATATTACCTGCACATTTAACCACATAGTAACAGATTGGCTGTTTTCCGAAAAAGTACGGTTCCAAGCAAAACAGATAATGTCATATTTGATCACGTACTAAACTGTAATTGGATATTTTACTGCTAGAGCTGTGACAGTTTCTTGTTGAGGATGTACAACACTCAGTTGTTACACATCATGTTTTGTGAAATCTCCGTGTTGGGGCTGTCTGAATCTCCGATCTGTACTACGATTGGTGTTTGACCTGATTTGGAATCCCAGACGGGGCTCATCTCAAACAATAGCGTACCGGTTACTGTTCAATGTGCTATCTGATAAAGAACAGATATTGCCATATTCAAATCATCACTAGGTATAAATAGCACCACGAACAGTCTAATCGATTGAAGTGTTACTCGAGCTCAGATTCACAATCATTTATTTAAATAATTGCTTTACTTTTTTTTGCTTGAAGGAGGATATTATATTTCATCTGAAACCTGGTTGACCTTTTTGTGATGACATTTTGCAAAAAAAAACAACTTTCGCATCGATTCCTGGCTTTTAAATCCAATACATGATGCATTTTGGTCAAGTTCAGGTTTGACAAATTTGTAATATCAAGTGATTGCACAAATCACCGTCCTGAATATTGCATTACCGTGGGGCGGTGAATCGTGCAGACACGTCACGCGATTGGTTTCTTCAGGCAGAGCTGATGTGCAAATGGAAAAGAAGGTATTCAAGAACGGAGTAGTCCTGAGAGGTTTGGGGATTTTATTGACAATGCGCTGTGCAGCTTGTTGTGACTACTTTGGACACGTTTGTCTTGGTCGACCGCTACTTGAAACACTTTTGGATTCTTAAGTGTGGAAATGTTTTCAGCGTATTAAGGTTTACAGTTAATAATAGCATCTGTTTTGACATTTTGGATAGCTTGGGGAACTAAATATTGTGTCTCAAACGTTTGCTGTTTCAAGCAGTAAATGGTCGAATGTCGCTATAAATTATGGAAAATATTGAATTTGGATTACCAACTCACAAAATTAACCATTGTGGCCAGTTTCCTAACATGATCAATGGAACTTCTCTGTACACATTCAAATATGAAGATTTCAACATTGTTTTAATTCAATCGAATCTTTTCAAAAGAAGGCCTAAACATAGTGTTAGGGCTCCGATTCCCAACTAACCCACGAACTATAATACCTACCATATTAATGTATGTGCATGCAAAAACTATATTATTAGTAGTATTGTATTAAAACTGCTGAATACCATTCTTTCCAATAGCATTTTTAAACATGCTAACGTAATATTCAAATATTCCCTTAACTGTAACTTAAAAGTTACGAAGACATTTGACCGACCCACCGAGCCTAAATTGTAACCTGCTGCAATCGGAACTGCAACGTTTATTTGGTCTCATTGCTGTACCGTCAAAAGCGAGATTCCACACTTTTATGTAATTACAAGTTTGATTAACGTAGTTATTTAAAACAATAACCTGCAAGTAATTTTATTTCAAAAAATGCTCTTTAATCTGTTGCGATTTTGTTATATGTAATGTCAGATACACCAGTTAATGTATCTTGCTTATCTGTGCAGAACCCAGAAGCTGTCTGTGAAAGATTTTTCAGCGTTTGACTGATTTTATTAAGGAAGTTGTCAGAATCGAAACAGTTAAGGAATTAAGATAATATTAGCGATGCGATGGTAAGAAACGATAGAGCCATTTACAAGGTTTGCAATAAAGAATTGTCATAAAGAACAGCGTCTCGAATCAATTGTTTAACGATCAGTGCAGATTCCAGTGTTGCCGTTTCGTGTTCTCGGAGAAATATATCACGCTAAAAAGTCAAACTTTCCATTAAGTAGGTAAATATCAATGTTTTAATGGAGCGAAATTCAAGAGCAGATCGATTTTACTGCTCCGAAAACATTAGAGTAGGATTTCATCTTAAAGTAGAGGTTGGGAGTAGGTATCGATTGTCTGGACACGGTGTCAGATGAAACAACTGGTCTACTGTTATTGCCACGCGCACGTGAATTATACAAAAGAAGAAAGTACAAAAAAACGCACTAAATACAATTTGAGCCCCTTCTCTATTTGGAAATATTACTTCTATGTGAGGTGAGTCTGATCTTTGTAACAGCGTGGAGTGAAGGCTCGGATTTACGAAGATTGAATCCTTGCATTAGTTAACAACCATGATGTGTATTCCTCTGTTAAAAGCAGACAGGCTATACATTAAGAGACAAATGCTCTCTAACATATCCCTCGTGGCCTAATGATCAAAGCATCCATCTCGAGTTTCCCAGAAAAAATACATTTGTAACTTCTTAAGGACGACAGTGACAAAAACATTATTTATAGCCAGCGCCTCTTTGAGATGGTACAACGCGCTCAACGTCAAAGGTCTGACAACGCAAGAAAGGCCGCCATGGAAAATATAAAAAAGCAACTCTTTATAAGTCTGTATGTTGACTTTTTAATAATTCATATACTAAACGTCAAAGATCTGCTTTCCAACTGCCCGTGTTTTACGATTGGGTGAGATATGTTTTATTCATATACCTGCAAGCAATGCCGGGTATCTACCCTTCATAAGCGCACCATGTGATTGCTTTCCTAGCCACCAAAGACATATAACGTCTATAAAAGACTTTATGTATGCCTCCATGAGTCTACAGATCTTGTCTCTGAACGTGGGGCTGTACCAAAAGTTCTTGGCCATGCAACTACTGATATCGGCCAAAGATCGCTATAGTTAACGTGTATCACAAGATTTCATCAGGTTTACGATACACCGTACATGTGTTTTACCTTGTCACTGTATACAAATTGAGATATTGTGTTTACGGAGAGTATGCACTCCAATATAATACTGTCAGACATAATAATAATAATAATAATAATAAGTATATTTATATGGCGCACATATTCATACACAAAGTGTATGCTCAAGGCGCTACATGTATCAAGTTAGTCAATCACGAAACACTGTAGAACTTTTTAAACAAGTCTGTCTTCAAATCTGCCTTGAATGTCATACGAACAACTCAGTTCCTGAGGTAATGAGTTCCACAGCACAGGTGCTGAATAGGTAAAGGACCTAAAACCAAACCGTTTGAGTTTCGGTTTTGGAACAACCATCAGGTCTTGATCAATAGATCGGAGTGTTCTCTCTGGACTGTACTTTGCTACTATTTCAGATAGGTAAGCCGGGCATGTCCCATAGTACGTCTGATATGCCACGGAGAGAATCTTGTATTCAACTCTATTCAATGTTAGATAAAGTTATGAATGTAATTCACTCAAGCAGTTACTCTGAAGTCTGAAAGTTAATAACAAAAAAATTAAACAAATATTTGGTTAAAATTTAGTGATAAATTATTTTCTTAATTTCAAGATGACCCATCATATCTGGAAAATTTGTCATCCAAAAATTCTTACCTTGCCTGTGGTAAAAAAAAAAGCATTGAATTACTAGCGTTGATAAGTGAAGTTGAAAAGGTAAAATAAATATAAAATTAGGTTTGAGCAAATATTGGAACAATTAGGTTTCATTCCATCAGTCGACAGGTGCAGGATGTAAGAGGTCCATATCTAGTTTGCTCTGTCGAATATAGACAAGCACATTTGCAAAGTTTCATTTTTGTCTGTGTGTGTATTTTTTTATTTAGAAAAAAGGAGTTCTTCAAAAGAGGGATCGTTTTCGTAGCAAAGTATCAAAATAGCCACTTATGCTTGAGCTTAACATAGGTGGGGTCTTGGAACAGGACTGGCTGATGTTAAGAAAATAACTTGCATCCTAAACTGCTGAAATTATATCCTTTTGGAAAAATAATTTTTATAATTTAGAAGGAAAAATAAGATATTGAATATCAAAGTTTAGGAAGAAAGTCTGCGCTGTTGAGAAACATGGTGTAGCAGACTGTAGATGGCTTTGAAATTAATATTTCATATGTCAGACAGGAATGTGTGTACAATTTGATGAAAAGACATGTTTTTATGGTAAAAACAGGGTTGCAGTCTGTTTGCTTGTGTGGTTGTGGGTTTGAATCTTGCCGATCAACTTACTTTTTGTTCAGCCCGTAGTTGGTGCCTCCATTGTCGTGACATACCTGAAAGGTTGTTGAAAACCATGTTAAATTCAAGAAAATGAAGACATGAAGATACAGTGATAATAATTCACCAAAATTATGTGCTGACCCTTATGAAAATATACTTTAACGGTAAAACTTCTAAAATTTAACACAGAAAAAAAATAATTACTTTTTGATGTGTTCGAATTTTTGAAAATTAGGGATCTATGATAAAGTTAGAATTCAAAATTTTGAAAATTGCCAACAAAAAGTAAGTGAAAAATTCAAAATTTTGGAATCTGCTGAAGGTAACAATCAACATTTTTAGAATATTTAGAAGTTCGGAATTTTGGAAGTTTTACAAAACCTTACTGGCCCAAGTTGTTCTGCTAGCACAGAAAATGCAAAACAATGTTAACGAAGTATGTTTTAAACAATAAACTTTAATGTTCAATAGAGAAAATCCAAATGTCTGGTTTATGCCTCAGATTCAAAACAATTAAAAACATCATCATTCTGTTACTAAATTAGTGAATATTTACAATTAAAAAAATACTGCTGACACCTTCCTAGCCCTGTCACACCATGAACGAGAGGTAGTATAATTTCAATGTGCCCTTTCAAACATTTTGCTCGCCTCGTCCAAATGTTGATTTCTGTCATTGCTTATATTGTGCTAAACTCCATGCTGTAGGTGCTTGCTCAAAATGCTTCACTTTATTACCCCAGTCATTGGAACAATGTAGAATCCATAACAGTTTTCAACTCCCTAGGGAGTATACAATCTCAACTGTCTGTTAGGCACTTAAAGGTTAATATCACATTGCCATCAATCTCTTTCAGACCAGGTACTCAATTTCAGCTGTGTAGCTATAGACTGAAGCAATTTACGAGCAAAGCCACTTGCCCCAAGTGACAGAACTGACATTGTCAGTGTCTGCATGTGAGGCAGGATGAACCCTGGACCTGTGAGCTTTACAACTTGAACCGATTACCTATCCAACTCCCATCTAGACTCGATGTTACATCATCATCATCATTTTTATCATCTTCATCACATTATCATCATCATCACATTATCATTATCATTATCATCATCATCACATTATCATCATCATCATCACATTATCATCATCATCACATTATCATCATCATCATTATCCTCCTCCTACTCATTATCATGATTATCATCATCACAATATCATCATTATCCTTCTACTACTCATTATCATGATTATCATCATCACATATCATCATGACATTATCATCATTATCCTTCTACTACTCATTATCATGATTATCATCATCATCATCACATTATCATCATCACGTGATCGTCATCGTCATTATCCTCCCCGTACTCATTATTATGATAACCATCATCATCATCATCATTCCTAGTATTTCTAGCATTTCCAGATTCGAAGACAGTGCAACTTGTAATTTCATAAGAAGCTGTGAGTCCAGTTTTCATTGTTTGCTGTTATCAAACCACAGAAATATTCTTGGTACCATGTTACTGATGTCGACTTTAATGCAACTTACTCACACACCACTCAGACTTGGTGTTTTGCAGTTCCAATACCATTTAGACGTGTGCCTCTGCACCTGGGATGATTCTGTCCATGTCATATCTTGCTAACCCGATCATATTACTAAACTAACCTTCCTAGAGTTACGCCAATACATTTCACAAATTACTTGGAGGAAATTCTTGTAATTTTGTTTCCCTGTAAGCAATTTAGACCAATTTCTGCCACCTCTCTACTAATGTTTCTTATCGCTGGTGCCAACCTGTCATAGATGTAGCATTATCTCATGTGCCTATCAAAATATGGTGCTTATAAGCACTTTGAGGGTATGACATCTTGATATATATGTTTGTCTCTCTTGTGGGTTGGAGGGATGGCTAATTATTAATTATGTGTTTAATTGAGTCGGTGAGTGACTGGATTGATTAGTGATGCAGTGAATGAGTGAATGGGTGGGTGGATGGTTGAGGCAGTGGATAAGTGGGTGGGTTGGTGGTTGAAGCAGTGGATGAGTGGGTTTGGGGCCGGGTGAGGCAGTGGATGAGTGGGTGTGGGGCGGGTGAGGCAGTGGGTGTGAGGCTGGGTG
>JAUELE010280479.1:1616-17827 GCA_031471655.1 Diodora aspera
CCCCCCCCCCCCCCAATAATAATGCGCATGCGTAGATTTCACTCTAACAGCACCAGACCTATTTCGCGCTCAGAAGCATGCATCTAACTTTAAATGGAATCAGAATAAAAATGTTCACATGTTGCAGGTGAAGTTCTATAAATCTGCGATGAAGATATACCTCTTTCAACGAAAAAGCCAAGATTATCATAAACTAACGCTTTAAGCGGACATTCGTCATGCATGGTTGGTCAGTTGGGACACATACGCATACACACACACACACATAGATAAACAACTTATCTGAATTAACAAATATATGAATTAGCATATGCATTTCTTCAGTTTTTGATTATTGATCTCGATACATTATCAGAAATCTACAGTGAAATCTATATCTACATTTATATTTCAAAAATATTTGGTCATGGCATCACACAAAAGCTGCGAAACCTGCCCAAGATACCGTACAAAGTGATTATTGACACCTACAGTTGTACGAAACCTAGTACACTTGTAAAAGCAGTCTCACTTGAAAAATAATCGCTTCTAACCCCTGATTTTGATATAGTTTGTAAATAAACAATCCAATCAACCATTTAAGTTTCAAGATTGAAGTTATATGAAATATTTCTTGGACAAAATGCACATGATCAATGACAAAACGTGAAGCTTGCAAGTTTTGCTTGAAATACCAACTCATCTTTGCATAAAGCTATTCATTTCTAGCGCGCATTAGTAGAAAAAAGCCGAAGGCTGATGCAGTTTACTACTCATCATTTCCGTATTTGGCAGGATAACGAATGTTTACAACCTCCCGCGAATAAAACTGACCAAAATGTCATGACATCGTTCAGTCGTGACACCGTACTTCCTGTCATATCACTGAAATAGAAGTTCAGGATGCTACGGCGTGTAATATCGACATTAGACTAACATTTAGCCCAAGAAATATTAATCTACAAACATATTAAAATACTATAAACAGAAAAGGAGCCCAGGAGCTGAGAAATCCTAGACTTGCTAAATATCTAGACTTGGGCAGGCTCCATTATCTTTGTACGCTTTAGGGTCTGGGCGACAGACTACATACATATAAGCAGGCACACGGGAAAGCTTGAGCATTTATGGGATAAAGTTAACTCTAGAATCTCATTCAGTCTATGAAACATTCTGCAAAGAATCACACTGCTTTCAGGAGAACTGGATACATTTTTAAATTGAGAACAAGAATTAATTAAATGCCATTCACATTTTCAGCAAATCAATCAATTTTCGCTTAAGAGATGATATTTAGAAATCTGTCTTAATTTGAGCCAAGTGACTAATTCATACAAATGCCATGTTTTTTAGCTGATAATTCTCAAACAATCATCTTCTTAGGAAGGTCATGTGGCTAAGACATCAACATCTTGTGGAGATTCGTTTCATACACAAAACCATCTGCTTGCTCTCAACAACATCACAACAAGACAATCACTCTAATTGGCTCCCCCCAATAACATTCCAAACACAAGTGCAAATTTAATCCATTTTATTCTGTAATTAACCCTCTGACCCCACGGGACCAAATTTGTCTGACCACCGTCTTCACGCCATGAGGTCCCAAAAGTGGTCCTGGAGGATTAATCAAATTTCCGACTAATCATATTAAATTAACAATTCCCATTTTCACACAATTTTCTCAACCACATGATAGCTTTGTAATTACGATGCGACACTTTAATCCCAATAAAAACATGGTCACATTTGACAAATATTTATGAGTAAAGGGCAACATATGAGTAAATAAAAATTTTATCGATGTTCTGGCCAACCATGTTATCATATCAAGCTTATTTCATTTGGGAAGATTTAAGAGATTACCAAACATGATAAAACTTCTCACTGTTGGTTTGAAAATATTTTGATTTATCGCTGATATTATTCGAAGCTTATAAGAAGCCAAAGATAAATAAACAGGCCATGTGTCAATCTTAACCCTTGTACTGCTGGACGTATGTGATGGTAGATTCACCTACTGTACCAGAACCAAATATCAGGTACTTCTTTTATTATGATCATGGTCAGAAACCTTAAAGCCCAGTCCATAGTTGCTCTCCAAGGTCAGATTTATACTTTTGAAGCTGCCCATCTGACAAATGTAACTGCATCAGTGGCGGATGCAGCAGCATGAGAAGGGGGTGGGGTGGGGGTGGGGGCACCACCTACAGGGATCCAGGGAGGTCCAGGGAGGCTCTTCTGATAATTTTGCAATATAAAACAATAATAATTTCCCCAAAATAGGGGGACTACTCTACTCGGATTTGTGCGTGTGCATGGCAAGTTTTCAGCATCACCTCTTACCGGTTTGGCTGCTGTTAACAATAGCATCAAATTGACAGATTTACTTTTTTTGGTGCCACTGGTGTGTCATAATGTGTGAAATAATGGATGAATCAAACTGATTTTTGCCACCCTTGCAATACATGCAACTCTCAGCGATGAAACCAAGAGAAGAATACATGGTTAAATGTCCGACTGAAATCTTGTGGCATCAATACTAAGCCACAGATGATGAAAATTATTTTGAATTTTGCAATCTTTAATCTATATTCTAACAGTCAGCAGGGTTCCAAGAACTAAGAAAGCTGACCTCGGCAAAATTTGAATCTAACCAGTGCACAATTTCTACTCCCCCTCATGCCCCCCCTCCAAATAAAAGAAGCTGGCAGCGATGGTTGTACAGCTCAGTTGTTACAGTTGTTATCTTCCCATGAATGCAAAGATACTGGGTTTGAATCCCACAGGAGGAGGCTCAACATCTCTGTTGTAGCCAATCGTGCTAAACAACAATGATCTGGTGCTCTGTCTAATAACGACATCATTCACCCTTGGTTTGTCAATACTAGCCATAGCTTGCAGGTTTCACCACAACAAATCACTCGGCTTACCACAAGTGATGCAAGCTTCCCTCCTGCCATAAACTGATCATGTTGGAGATCAATGCTAGAAGGGATACATAAAATAACCTCAAAAGAAAACTGCAGTTGACACGCAAGAACGACAGTTCTTTTATGCCAACAGCTAGAAGCTTGAAAATAAACATAAAATCAACACAGACTCCATGCATGTACACTTTCAGGGATCTGTCTTATTTCAGAATGCTGCACCACTTATACTGTATCCTTTCTTATACATGGACATATGTAAACAATTAATCGGCTGTAAACAAGCACAAAGTACGCTCATCTAAGACGCAAAGGAAATTGATTACAGCTGTTTATAAACCAACTTGAGAAGAGGGAATCTCCTCCAAGAGTGGTCCACACCAAACCACCTCTTTTTTCATTAGTCTTTTCATGTGAACAACGAATAATAAATCGAATAATAAATCGTCAATTACGTCTTCATCCCCGAAATTACTGTAGACAATAAACAGGGACTTGCACTTCTACTCGGAGGGGGAACATGTTGAGATGAAGGAAATAGACAAAGTATACTAGAGATCAATAACTGATGAACAATCATCACTGCATCCCAGCTCATGCCTCTGTGCAGGACTTTGTACAATACTCCGGAAAACAACTTCAAAATTAGGCAATATAGACTAAAAATAGTCTATGGAATATCTTCAATTATTTTATTATATTTAATTTTTATTCTTTCAAGAGACTGGCTCCTACAATGCAGAATGGAATCTGGTAGACTTGCTTTAGTAGACTGGCTAAAGGCTTTGAATATAAATTAACAAAATTTCAGTGATGGGACAGGACTATGAGGAATAGTTTGAATCCAGGCTTTGAAGAAGAGCATACAATCTCAGCATCATCATTCTTGTTGTAAAATGCAAATAAATCAATTGAAAATGTAGTGACAAGCAACTTTCCAGAAATATAGTGTATAATTCTCTGCAAGTAAGCGAAAATTTGGCAATATGCTAACAGGAGTAAACAAGCTGACAGTTAGATGATTTTTGTAGACCCAAAATTTCTAAATTATTTTTTTTTAAATACTAAATCTGATTTTCCAAACATTAATAACAAATGGTAAGTACATCATCAAAACAGAGTGACTATGACATAAACAAATACAGAAGGAAATTTATCATTTAAAATGTAATGGCCAACACAAGAACAAGAAAAGTAGTGAGCACAGCTCACGTAGATACCCCTGCTACCTGGTGTACATGCCCTAATGCTAATGAAATGATTGGTGACTAGCCTTTTGTGACACACCAATGGATTTATGCAAATGTTCACACAGATATGCAAATGAGCAAAAGGCACATCGACAAATCATAAAGATCACATGTATAAAGTTTCATAAAATTCCAACAATTAGCGAAGGTGCTACGAGCGAAACAAAAAGGAAGTCCAATGATTCAAAAAATGTGCATGAATTATGCAAGTGACCCCAAAAAATATGCAAACGATGCAAAAGGAACATCTACACTTCATACAGATCAAATGTATAAGCTTCATAAGATTCCAGCAATTAGTGTAAGGAACAAAATGTGGCAGACAAAAGAACCGATAGACAGCCAGATGGACATGCTGAGCGCTATATACCTATATACAACGTCTACATTGTAGCAGGGGTATAATAAATCGATAAAAGCTATTTTCCCACGAACATCCCATAGACTTTATCCGGACCATATGGCTCAGGTTTCACCAAATAAATCTTCAGAGGCAAGTATAATTTCATTCAGGAAATCCCAATTAAACATAAGCATTACATAACATGTTCTTTCTGTGTCTTGAATCATCATAAAATATTCCCGCCAGGATGCAAACATTTGTTTCTCCGCTGATTAAGTGTTTCCACATTTCTCTCATGCTTTTCAAATTAAAAAAAAAATTAAAAACTTTTCCTTCTCTGCTGGATGTTTCCAAGCTCTATTGATTTATGTTACCGATATGCGGCTGAGGTTACTACCGCCACCTGGTTTGAATTCGTTTTGCAGACCAAATAAGAGAATTTGCTGTTGACAAATATAACAGACAACCATTCTCATTGCCTCAATAGTACAAATAAAAGAGTTCTATCATATTTGAAACAATCTGATGAACAAAATCTGATGAGCTCAATCAAATAGACAATGGAGAACAAAACTATGTTTGTAGAGAAAACTTGATTTGAATGTACATTTCCTTTTTTTATGCAGCTGCTTGAAGCAAACTTTCTGAAATTTTTTATTAGTTTAAAAATCTAAAGTTTATGTATCAAGCTAAACTTTTGACATCTGTTCCATAATCGTATTAAATCATTCTGCAAGATGGACAAAAATATATCAAATGCCCAGTTCTGCCATTTACAGAAAGCAGGAGGAAGCGATACTTTGGGAACATGAAATTAATCTCTATATTGAAAAGAAAGAAGATGTGGAGTTTCTCTGCGAACAATGCCTCAGAGGATTCTCTCTTGTCCGAAGCTTGGTTTCCCTTTCAACTACAACAATACATCTCTTAAACAAAGCAATCATATATCAGTCCAGACTTGACTGTATTGGAATTCTGCTCATCAATTTCAAAGATACCCTCGTCAATTTCAAAGTTACTCTTGTCAGTTTCACTGTTAGAAGACAAAGATTTCTGTCATGAATTTTTAACTCGGATGTCTTTCCGTGTAAAGATCAAGTTATCTTCAAATGCTGCTCAGAATATTAATAATAAATCTGGGGAACAAATGTCAATTACTGCTCACCTGAATTCCTAATAGGAAGCCAATAGTTTCCTGTTTTGATTTACACCTCTCCTGTCATGTGACCAGCCATGACAACTGTCTCATCATTAATGAAGTAATCCTAGACAAAGTTTGTCAACTTCTTTAGAAAGACAAAAATGTCCCACTGCAAAATCCATGAACCTCCAAAGTTCACTGGCAAAGCACCAAAGGCAAATATATGCATGTACAATTTCATTTTATATCTCTTAACTCACAAATTTGATGAATTTGTTTGCAACAAATGACTTCAAGTTTCCGTATCATCATAAGTTAAGAATTTTTAAAGGGAAAACTTAATACAGTGGACTCTGTCTAAACCAGCTCCACATGGGACCGGGGGAAAATGCTGGTTTAGACAGAGTGCCGGTTTCTAGAGAGATTGACAATGACTACTGACCTGTCAGTGAGTGACATTTTGTCAAATGAACCAGACCATTGAATTTATTTCCCAGTGATGACATGTTTAAAACACCAATTATATTATGAAGTCGTTCTTGTTATCACTGATGAGTTTTGTATCTAACAATTAATTAGCCACAACAACTAATGAATGCTTGTTGTCCCGAGTTCTTAGAGTTGTTAGAGCTTGGCGGATAGTGAATCAGTTTGTTTTTACAAAGATTATGGTAATGGGTGCTACCAGTCATTCGATGATGCCAGTTTCTACAGAATAGTTTTCATTTGAAAACGATGTTTGGGACTAAAAGTGTATGCCGGAATCCGGAATGGACAGAGGCCAGATTGTCCAGAGTATTTTGCATGACATTTAAACTAGAATTCTCCGGGACCAAACTTTTATGACGGTTTTGATAGAGTGCTGGTCAATATTTTGTTTTGTTGAAATAAGAAATTTAACCATTACATTCTTCTTTCCATGTTAGTGTGCTATCAAAATGAGAAATTCTCAGGAAAATTTCAAGTTCTCTCTGAGTCGGACTCATTGTCTTTGAATTTTTTCAGCCTGGCTGTCATCCAAAGGCTTCGGTTTAAAATAACCATTTTACAGGACAGATAAGAGTTTTATGGCACATCACTCCACAGGTTTCAGTCTCTGAAGGGCAGGTCACACCTGTTTGCTGTAAAATTTTCGCTTTTCCTTTGAGTTATGAAAAGACAACCTTCAAATGTAACATATTAATATCTTGAAAGGGAGGTAACCCTAAGATGTCATTCACGTTTCTGATTTCATTGATGCATTAATTTTGCTTTGGTTGGGAACCATTTCTTATCATTGCTGAGACATTTCCGTGACATTTATTGCTTAGAGTAAACCTTTTATGAGCAGGTTGATTGACATTTATCGCATTAGTCAGAGTTTATGAACATAAATAGTCACAACTGTTTTGTTGTGAGAACGCTTGTGACTGAGAGCAAGGCCAGAGTATTTACAACATTCGTCTGAAAATATTTTTATTGTGTTCATCCCAGAAAAATGTAGGTCTGTATGAAACTTAGAGGGTAGGTGGGGTAGGCAGTATGCGTTTACATTGAAGTGTAAGGTTATAAGACAGTCAAAAATGTCTCGCCTGTAAGTTTTAAAACACCTTTCCGCAACACGATCAATGGCATTCATTGTCATGAAGATGATGATTTCATCCAAATCTATTGTTCAGACCGTAGGGTAATCACACACTTTCAATTGCTGACATATCCTATTTGATCAGGGATTTTTCTTTTTTTTTAGAAAAAAGGATTATATTTTTTTAATTTTGAATTTTTTATTCTGCAATAATTCCCTGTTACTTAGTGGAAGAAAGGCACTATATCCTGGTGTTGCAATCTGTCTTACCTCTAACAGACAAAAAGGGGCAATTATATTTGAGAATTAAAAAATATTTTGGTTCATAAGAACAAACAACAATTCACCTGTCTAAAACAGTTTTTGGTGGAGAAGATAAACATCTTGTTTTTTGTTCCTTCTGTGACAATGAAAAATACTGTGTTCTTGCCCTTGAGTGAAGTTGTCTTTAGAGTTGATCAATGCGTGTATGTATTGATCAAGACTGCATTGTGGCAAATTTCCAACTGAAAACATTTAACTGACTTGTGTTTTTGCTGTTTCTGCAATGTTGTTGTACTTCTGTCCAAGAGTGTTTTCTTCAGTCTAATAAAGAAGGCATGATATACCAAAAAACATGTACACCAGCAATTTACCAGTCTGATTAAATATTTTGCCAGACCAACTGAGGTAACAAAACAATAATTTCTCAACAGACCTCTGACTCATTATTTATTCACCTCCATGTCTTTAAAGAACCATGAACTGCTAGAAACTAAAAAATAATGTAAATATCCCATTGGACATCAGAGGACTGACATTCTCTCTTATAAAGAATAGGGTTCTGTAACTTGATTCTTGTCGTAGAAAGCAGCTAGAATAAGATTTGTTTAATGTAGTTATCCCATTGGGCATCAGAGGACTGACATTCTCTCTTATAAAGAATAGGGTTGCAGTAACTTGATTCTTGTCCTAGAAAGCAGCTGCAATGAGATCCCATTGGATTTCAGAGGACTGACATTCTCTCTTATAAAGAATAGGGTTTCAGTAACTTGATTCTTGTCGTAGAAAGCAGCTGGAATGAGATCCCATTGGATTTCAGAGGACTGGCATTCTCTCTTACAAAGAATAGGGTCTCTGTAACTTGATTCTTGTAGTAGAAAGCAGCTGGAATAGGATCCCATTGGATTTAAGTGGACTGACATTTTCTCTTACAAAGAATAGGGTCTCTATAACTTGATTCTTGTCCTAGAAAGCAGCTAGAATAGGATTTGTTTAATGTAGGCATTCAATTGGACATCAAAGGACTGACATTCATTCTATCTTATAAAGAATAGGGTTTCAGTAACTTGATTCTTGTCGTAGAAAGTAGCTGGAATTGGATCCCATTGGATTTCAGAGGACTGACATTCTCTCTGACAAAGAATAGGGTCTCTTTAACTTGATTCTTGTCGTAGAAAGCAGCTGGAATGGGATCCCATTGGTTTTCAGAGAACTGACATTCTCTCTTACAAAGAATAGGGTCTCTGTAACTTGATTCTTGTCTTAGAAAGCAGCTAGAATAGGATTTGTTTAATGTAGGCATCCCATTGGACATCAAAGGCCTGACATTCATTCTCTCGTATAAAGAATAGGGTTTCAGTAACTTGATTCTTGTCGTAGAAAGCAGCTGGAATGATATTGCTTTAATGTAGGTATCCCATTGGACATCAAAGGGCTGACATTCATTTTATCTAATAAAGAATAGGGTTTCTGTAATTTTTTTTTGTCGTAGAAAGCAGCTGGAATGGGATTGCTTTAATGTAGGTATCCCATTGGGCATCAAAGGACTGACATTCTCTCTTATAAAGAATAGGGTTTCTGTAACTTGATTCTTGTCATAGAAGGCAGTTAGAATGGGATTGCTTTAATGTAGGTATTCAAATGGGCATCAGAGGACTGACATTCTCTTATATAGAGTAGGGTCTCCTTTACTTGATTCTTGTTGTAGAAGGCAGCTAGACTGGGATTGCTATAATGTAGGTACATGTATCTCATTAGGCATTAGAGAACTTACGCTGTCTTATATAGAAAAGGATCTCAGCAATGAAAATGGGATTGTTTTAATGTAGGTACCTCATTGGACGTCAGAGAACTGATTGACATTCTCTTTTAAAGAGTAGGGTCCCTGTAACTTGATTCTTGTCGTAGAAGGCAGCTAGACTGGGATTGCTTTCATTTCTGTTGCTATTGATTCATCTGAACTGTCTCCTCTCTGCGTGTAGATCTTGCACATCACATTACGTTGTGGCTAAAAGATTGCCCCTGAGACAAAAAAGTCAATTACTCAACTCAACTCTTAATGTAAGTCGCACCAAATTGACAAGCAGTCACTTCTTGTATTATATCCACAGCGGAAATATATTGAAAACTGACACTCACACGTATACTGTTAGGAAACCAAAGGTCACTTGCTGATATACATGATTTCACAACAGTATTGCAAATGTCAGAAGGACAAAGCTTTCATTTCCCATGTTTCCATTACACAGGATCGTGTTCTGAAGAGGTCTGTAAGAGAAGGAGCAAGAGGGTTGTAAGACGAGGATTCAGTGTAGAGGACGGAAAGAAAGGGATCCAAACTCAGGGATCTCAGGAGGGACTATATATTTAAGTGGTTGTAAAAGTGGTCTGTGGTGGAAAAAATGAATCGAAGATGATAGATGAATAGCTGGCTCTGAGTAGAGGCTGTAGTGTAGGAGTGAGAGGGTTAAATTGTGAGAGACAAGGAGGGCTGTAGCAGGGTTCAGTGTAGAGGACAGCAAGTAAAGGATCCAAACTCAGGAATCTCAGGAGGGACTATATTCAGATGGTTGTTAAACTGGTTTGTAGTGGACAGAACTTAGTAGAAGATGATAGATGAGTAGCTGGCTCTGAGTAGAGGCTGTAGTGTGGAGAACAGAAAGAAGGACAGAGATCCCAACTACTGGGAGCTCAGAAGGAACTATGTGTAGGTGGTGGCAATAGTGGTCTGTAGTGGCAAGAACTGAAAAGATGATAGATAAGTAGTTGGCTCTGAGTCGTGGCTGTAGGATGGTGATCCCAACAACTGAGATCTCAGAAGAAACTATGTGTAGGTGGTTGTAATATAGTGATCTGCAGTGGAAAGAACCAGCTTGAGGATGATAAGTACCAGTAGGCATCTCTGAATAGGGGCATGGCCGGGAACTGTGTAGTGGACAAAGGGATCAAGCTCAGGGATCTCAGAAAGAACTATGTACAGTATGTGGTTGTAATAGTGGTCTGCAGTTGAAAGAACTGAGTAGAGGATTGTAAATAGACATCTCTGTGTAGGGGCTATTGCAGGGATTAGAGTAGAAGATGAAAAGAAAGGGATCAAGCCAGAGGCTCTCAGGAGTCGCTACTATATGCAGGTGGTTGTAATAATGGTCAGTAGTTTAAACTACTGAGTAGAGGATTAAAAGTATATCGGTGTAGAGGACAGACAAAAGGATATACCAACTCAGGGCTCTCAGGTAGGACCATCTGTAGGTGGTTGTAAGAATGGTTGAGTAAGTGAGTGATTTGGGGTTTTACATGGTTTTCAGCAATCTTTTAGCCACATCACCACGGCCTCACCAACCTCAACCTTCTAGGCTGAAAGAGAGGTGCCCAGGCTGGACTCAAAAACCACAACCTCAAAGGCTGGCAGATTGCTGGGCCAAGCCGCTAACCACTGGGCCACCAACATCTCCAGCGTAAGAGTGGTTGACTAGAACATATAGATTCCCAAACTAGGAGGAAACTAGGGTTTCAGTGGGGAGGTGGTATGTGGGCCACAGATAATGTCCATGTTATTGGGAATGCACCATTTGAGTTGGACAATCTTGGAAAGGAGAAATGATATTCTTACTTGATGGAAAGGTACATGAGGCAAAAACGTTTGAGAACCACTGGACTAAAGGTTGGTAAGTAGGCATCTCTGAGTAGTGGCTCATTTTTAGCTGATGATGTAAATTTAAAGCAATTCAGTAAAAACTGTCATCAGCATGGGATGTGCAGACTCATATTAAAGTTGGATACATGGTCAAATTCAGTGTTTCCTTTTCAAAAAACAACAGTAATAAATATGCATTAAAATATGTTCAATTAATGAACAAGACAAATAACACATTTGGCATTTTTCACACCTGTGAAGTGTTCTAAACACCTAGGAGTGAAAAACGTTGAAATGTTGGAACGGTCTTTCCGACGGTACTCTACCAAGAAAGGCGATACAAATAAGATCTACATCAAGGAATTGGGTTTAAGGTTCACTCATGACGTATGTTTTCTTTAGTGTTTGGGTAAGTTTTGCATGTTTCCCCCACCAAACACAATGCCTGAAGGGAGATCTAATTTGTTGTGCCATTTTCAGATAAACTCCTATTCAAATCTGAACTACTGCAATGCCTCAACTAAAAGTATCAGACAGTGATAGGGTATGTCGATCACCATATGTTGTTTACAATGTTGGATAGTATCCAGAAATAGTTGTAAATGTGTCATAATACGGCAAAGTGAGGGGACCAGACTACCCAAAAGTAGAAAGTAAATCTTTCTCCATCAGCTGGAACAAAAGGAACACAGCAAACACTTTCTTAATGTTTAATATTCAACATAGAATGCACCAACCATATTTTGTGTGAAGAAACATGTGTCCAGCTTTAACCTTGTTATTTGGGTAATCAAACAGGGTTGGGGTGGGGGGACACAGTTTTAGTCTGTTTGGATGGAAGAAGTCAGCTTTAATAGCCACTGCAATATGATGGAGATCCCTTTTAAACTTTATTCCAGAGATTAGGTTTATTCTCTGACAAGATTTAATTCAGAGTTAGAAACAAAAATGTGTGTCTCTAAGTTTTGAATTTGATATTCACCAGTCAACCAGTCCAATTTAATATAAATACAGGCAAAGAACAACAAGTGATCAGTCTGATGAGGGCAATTTAACGATCACATAATTAGGTATTCTAGTTGTGAAGAAATCCCTCACGTTTGTTTATTTTAAAATTTGGGTAATTTACATGAAGTGAGTTTGACATTGCAGACATCAGCAGCTTGTTTTGCAGACAATGGAGTGGGGATTACTGATGTTGATGTATGTTGTGTCACTTTAATTGACTGGATAAGATGTAGGCTACATGGCCTATAATCTATTCCTTGCATGATCAGAAAATAAGTGTTGAAGTCCTCTAAACCTTGAAACTCTCCCGATTGACAGCACAGAACTCACCAGCAACTCACATGAACTGTGCACAATGACCATCCTTTTGATAAAGCAGAGTATATCTTAAACAAGAAAGAAATGCTGAATGGGAAAATGTGCTCTTACACATGACCCTGTGATATTTATCCGTTAGCAATTCATTCAAACCATGTAAATGCTAGGGTAAAATCAGGACATTTTGAAATCAATGCTTTCAACAGATTTCTTCCAATATACATCCCTGCAGAACTGCTGTATCTTGTCATGTTAAAAGCACAAAAAAGATGGTACTTTTGGTTATGCCTGCAGCCAGCTGATTCGGACCACGCCTGTCTGTTCCATCAATAGCGCCGCCGCCAAATGAGAGAACTTATTAAAACGCAAAGTCCTTTTGTGGCCGTAATCTTGGCTAAGCACTGCAGGGCCCGATGTAGATTGCTCAGTGATCTATGCCTGTACGAAAAGGCCAAGATTTCCCTGGTGATTCCTGCTTGCGTTGCCACTGGTAGGGAGTTAGTCTGAATAGAGAAAAGCACTTGAGTCTTGCCTGGTCACTTGGGTATGTTTAGTTTCAATCACTCAACCAGGCTTCAAGAAATTGATTACAGCCTGCCTGTTGCCAGTCGGACCCATGACACTTTAAATGAAGCATGTATTTTGTCTTTTCTGAGATTGATCAATTTTCTTCTCTATGTACCTGTCAGTATGCTCTGTATTTTCTTTTGTATGGTTGAGATTTATTCGGAGCTGGTCAGCCTGTGTCAGTTCACAAATTTGTTAAGTAAGAGTGGGGCTGAGTAATTCCTTGACGAAGTTTGATTATGGATTACTATAGACTCCTTGAAGTTGGAGCTCTAAAATGTTGGTGATATATCTGAATGACTGCTAAAATCTGCATGCAGTCCTCCATCGCTCAAATCCTGAGATTTGGTGAAGGACAATGCCAGTTGAAGTATTGATTGATCTGGAGTTACACCAGGAGGTTTCTTGGGTTTGGCATGTTGTCACGTTGGAGGAAGTGGCACTGAGTACCTAATGCTTGTTGTCAGAGGCAATTGAAATGGGTATCTGCTGAATCCATTTTGTGATTCATCTCTGAACAGTCTTTGCTTGAGGCTATATGTGACAGTGTGCAACAGCTGAAAGATTGCTTGTGTTCCATAAGACATTGACTCAGTTCACCACTGTCTAAATTTTTAGTTTCAATCTTATTCATGTTAATTTGCTTTTGTCATGAAGGCAGCTGACTGTTGATGGTTCGCTGTTCTGCAGGTGATACAGGTATACTAATTAGAATACATGTCGGCATTCTGGCTTGATTAATGGTACACATTTAGCTTGGGCAACAAGTGGGGACACCAGGCCAGGGCAAGCTCAGGTAATGTCTGGACTTTCAGCAGCCTTGCCAAAGTCTTGCCCAGGTCCTCAAAATTTAATTTGTAACAGGAAATATCTGCTTATGTAAGCGATGTTTGGTTCCGTGAGCAAAAAGTTCCGGGGGGAACCCAAATACTTAAGGAAATTGAAACCGTGATCCAGGGTAGGAATACTTCTCCAAGGAAAATGGTTCTGGAGGAACCAAATCTCAGGGAAAACACGTTCTGGAGGAACCAAATCCCAGGGGGAACAAATAAACTGTTACACTTACTGGGGACTTATTTTTATCAAGTGGAAATGTCATCACACTTAGTAAGCTTTCATGTTATTGGTTAGATTTTTGTCAAAACCCTGAGAAAAGGCATAGAAATCTAAACATCTTGGTTATTTCTGAATGAACACCTCAAACCCAGGCCAAGTATGTTACGAAGACTTTGAAATAACTAAAGAAAAACAAATATATGTTGCATATATACGATATATGTATTAAAAAAGCATTGTTTTAGCATGATGAAACCAAACGATAGTCCATGACAGCAGTGACTTTTGATGAACAGTGACACAAAGATAGGAAGAGATTGAATAATCTCTTATTTGTATCATTTCTTTTGGATATCAGTGTAATTCAACAATGTTAATTACAGCCTTAATGTCTTGACAAAAGTCCATGTTTTTCATGTTGTTTTGACAGTACCAATGCTCAAGGTAAGGACCATACATGCGTACGTACTATAGGCGGATCCAGGATATTTGATGTCATTTGAGGGGAAAATAGGGGAGGGGGATGAAGAGAGAGGATCTGCCCATGTGTATGCAGTTAAAGGACTACCAATACGACAGGTTTTAATTTTATATCCGTATTGAAAATACAGGAATTTGTATGTGTACGTTAATTTCACAATTTTATAGTGAATCTCATCGTAATTGTAAAGCAATGAATCAATCCTGCAGGGAGTATCAATGACTTAATTCTGTTAGGTAAAAACGTTTTCTATTGTTTGTGTTTATGTGTACACACTCAGAAGTCTATCATACAGCACTGTACTCCTCACTGTGGAAAGTTAGGAGTGCATACTCCTTGCCATGGAAAAATTATCTGGAGCACTGCAGTAGAAAAGAGAATCATATGCAACTACACATACATTACAGCTTGAAATTCCAAACATTAAATTAAACAGTCCTTTTACTTCACGAGTGACCAACAGTCCCCTAGTCTGTCATCCAGACCCTGAAGTTTTATTATAACAGAGACAGTCTAGATATTTTGCCAGTCTAGATAGCCGCAGCTTCTGAAGTTAACAGTCTCTCTGGGTTCTTATTTATTTTATTACAAATGAATATAGTTTTAAATTAATTTGTTTTTAAATAAAAAATTTAATCTTTCTTCAGAGACTATATTTTAGTCTAGGTAATTGTCACAGCTCCCAAGACCAATATGGCAGTGAAATATTCAGTGAGAGTATAGGGAATGGTCAAATGCATCAAAATTTGTTCTATTTGAGAATAAAAATAATCTCAAATAATACAAAATATGTTGTATGACAAGATTTCCTTTCACACTTACCCTCTCTTTTTCTCATGCCCCCCCCCACTCTCTCCCACACACACACTTATACATGGTACATGTACACACAATTGAATATTGTTGTGTTGTCATCTGAACCTATAACAAGGTTCTCCTTAAAGTTCTCGACTGTTACTCAATCCCCTGTTTCTCTGTAATGATACTTGGTCTGACAAAGGGCCTCTAACATCAGACCTACACAGTGGTGAGTCATGTGTGAATTGTTTATTGTTTATGATCGGCTGTTGACAGGAGTTTCCTTCAGCCTCCTTCCATCATTTCTTGTTCAACTTCTTCTTGTAAACACTCTCCTGTGAGTCATCAAGTGTCTCTCACCAACTGGCCACCAACTCTTAACACCAGATCTTGGTTTACATTCAGTCTCCAGCCTCTCTCCCTAACAAGACACACATACTCCACACCAGACCTTGGTTTGTGCATCTGCAAATTCAGCTAAGCTGAGCTACTGTAATTCTGCCTTTATACTGACCAGTGAGTGATTTTGGGTTTTACATGGTTTTTGACAATCTTTCAGCCACATCACCACAGTCTCACCAACGTCACGTCGGTGTCGGGGCCCGGGCGGGACTCGAACCATGGCCGCCAAGGCTGGCTGACTGCTGGGCCGATGCGCTAAGCACTGCATCATCTCGTACCAGCTACTGACCAAACTAAACCATTATAGGCTGGTTCTATCCTCAAGTAGGGTCTAGTAATACTAGAACGTGAGTTTTAGGACTGTCCACTTCAAGATGGGATGACACCACCAAACATTAATCATCTCACAGCCCCTGGACAGAAGCATTAATCCCTGTAGCAAGTCTAGTAAAAATGTAGCAAGTCTAGGTATCTTTGGG
>JAUELE010280589.1:0-17822 GCA_031471655.1 Diodora aspera
TCTTTGGTTTGAACCCATTTGGTTGCAATCAGCAATTATTTTGGGTGGTGCTTAATTAATGCTCATGTGTATATTATGCAAGCCTTGGCAAGCATAATACATACTGGTAGTGTTTATTCCTAAAGCAGGATATCGACGATATGTAAACACACGAGGGTAATAACCTCTTTATCATACATGTACAATGTCATTCTTATTTTTATCAAGAAAACCCCTATTAACAACTTTCAGTACTTGCCCCCACGGATATAAAAAAATATCTGTAGGCTTTATCCTGTGGAGAAGCCAACACATTGTGTGATAAACAAATATATATACCCCTCTCCCCACCCTAGGAATTTTGAATTACCAGAACTTCTCCATTTTCCAGGACTTTTCTATGCAGTATTGATTTCTGGTACTTTTCTTGGATTTCCAGGACTTTGTAAGAACCCTGAGTACAGGAATTCATGTAACTTGAAAGCCATTCAATCCATGACCGACATCAGCTCAAACAAACTCAATTTCTGGTTCAATAGTATCAGCCAGTTTCATCACAATTTTGGGTACAAAATACCATTACACCAAAGTACAAACCTGCTGTGGAACACTTGTGGTGCTGTTGCTTGACTGATCATCATCATCATCATCTTCATCAAAGTCATCATCCCAGCCATCATCATAACTCTGTTGCTGCGTGACCCCTGGACCTCCACCACTGCCGCCGCCGCTCCAGCCGCTCTGTGGACCATTCTGAGCAGATGAACCCCAGCCATTGGAGGTGGGTATAGATGTGGGGCGTGCAGAAGGGACTGTGGAGGGAATCGGAGGAGGTGGTGGAGGAAACTGTGGTTCTGGTATTGACACAACCTGCAGGAAACAGCATCATCTGTCTCAGTGTCTTAGGAGTCATGTGAATACAAACCATTCAGGGTATTTTTTGTTTGGGTTGGCATCGCAATTCGCTAGTCAACTTCAGCTCAAATTCGCATCAAATGCTAATCATTTTAACCCTGAGTGCAAAACTACTAGTCAAAAGTTTCAAAACAAAAAATACCCTGCCATTCTGACGTAACTGTCCCCTTGCAAGAGGCCATGATTGTGGCCTGACTGCACACCGCTGGTGACCATGAACGTGGACGATATAACACATTTATGCCGATATTTTTCTAAAAGTACAGGAAACAAGCAAAGGGGTTTCATTAAATTACGACTCATGACGAGTACGAAAAGTTGAAATTAATTATCATTTTGTGTTACCCAGCAATCTACAATCTGTAATGCTATGGAATGTATGCACAACAGAGGATGTACAAGAGTAAAAGCAAAATATCTCTACTTATGTTGCCAATCTCTAAAAGCATCGCATAACTGGGGCCCTCGTCTTAGTGATAGTGAAACTCCTTAGAAGCTGTTTTTTCACTACGATAAATGTACCTGGCCAGGAGTCAAACTCACACAACTAAGGCTAATAGTTCGCAAGGCAGAGGCCCACAACTGACAAACGTGAAGAAAACACTTTCAAAAGCATTTCATTTGTTTCTTTTTGATCATTTCATCAAACACTCATTCAAACACACATATACTGCAGAGAAACACATGAGCAACATCAAAGTCTGCATGTATGTAGTGCAGCTGCCTTCATCCAATGACTAGTTCCAAACAGTTCTCATTTCCTCATTCATCAGCATTCTCCAGCTAAACCTTCATGTGTCTTTGACATAATCTTTACTTTAGAATTTCAGAAAATCATTGCAGTTACAAAGGTAAAGGTCTGTGCAATGGCACACAGTGAATTCAACACCCTCTTTTCTGCTCTTACAAAAATCATTGAGCTGTCATTCATTGGGTCAGGCATAACGTACTTTGTAGCAGAATAGCTACTTATCAATTAAATGTAATCCCAAATAAATCAAATTATGTGGTATAATGAAGATGTACATGAGAAAAGCAACAAATTTGTCACTCTGAAAATTGTTTAGAAAGCATGAGGATACTGAAGACTATTCTATCTGTGATTGAGACGCAAGCTACAATTCGAGAGTGATTTAGCTTTTGATGATATTTCAGCACTTCCATTCAATGAAAGTAAACATTAAAATTTAGCAGGTTCTGAGTTGATTTGTTGCGAGTAAGTGAGTGATTTGGGGCTTTATGTGGTTTTCGGCAATCTTTCAGCCACATCATACCGGTCTCACCAACATCACGTCAGTGTTGGAGCTCCTGTCTCTCCGGGTGAAAGAGAGGTGCCTGGGCAGGACTCGAACCACAACTGCCAAGGCTGGCAGGTTGCTGGGCCGATGCGCTAACCACTGGGCCATCCCACACCCTGAGTTGACTTTGAAGTAAAATCTTAAATTAAAAGACTCTTTGGCTGACATACGCATATACTTTATAAGTTTGACATACGACAAGAGAAAAACAGAGGCAGTAACAGCAAAGCATCACACGTGCAAAGGAATACAACACAAACTCAAGGGGCTATACAGACATCTTTTTCATGAGACTTTCATGCAGCATGTCAACAGCAATCCAATCAAACAGTGTGATTTGATTTGGTTACATTATACTTGATGTTTCAGATCTGTCTCAAAAGTGCATTCTTCTTCAGCAATAGTTATATTCAGATTTTAAATGTAGTTACAGTTCTAAGTTGAATAGTGTTTTTAGTTTCAAGATAAAAATTTACCTCCTGTTCAGCAGCAATCTGATGAAACAAAAACACTGAGGCCATAACACAGTGGGCCAGGACATAAACAAGTTTTCACATTTACTTCTTAATAAGGTTCGTTAAGAATTTAGAGATTGAAATATGTATACAAGATTGGATGCTAATCAATTGATTGCGAATTATATTTACACCGAAAGCTATTTTTAAATAAAAAAAATATATGCAGGTACATTCTAAATTGAAATAACATTGAACATATTTGAAATGTCATGCAAAAATCTACTGAACTATTGACAAAAAGTTTCAAAATGATGTCAATCATAAATCAAAACTTGTAGTAAAATTTTAGTTGGTTTTACAAGCCAAGAACAGCCACATTAACTACCACCAGAAGCAGCATGACAGCAACACATCCATGTGGAGAGAATATTGACTTACCTCGACGTATGTCTCTGGAATTAATCCTTGCTGTCCACGGGAGTTTCGGGCTTCCCACCAACCATCACCGATGTCCTGGAAGGAGACGAAATACAAGTAAGTGAGCGATTAATTTGGTTTTCAGTAATCTTTCAACCTCTTCCAGTTCATAACCATTATTTATAGCAACAAATTCAGCCATCATTCAGCCACATCATCAGGATTTCTGGGCTCCATCTTTAGACTTCAAGGTCCTAGATGGACAATAACCTGTTTGGGGTTCAAATTCAGCGCCACTGGCAGATCAAATTTGCCACATGAACAACTGTAACAGGACCTGTTCTTCAAAAGAGTGTGTGTATTTACAATAATAGGCAAATCAAAACTGATTAATTACCCGTTGACATCCCATCTCACGGGAACACTGGGCAGTTGTCTGGCCATGACTTCAAAGGCCCGGGGGAAGGGGGGGGGAGGTAGGGAAGGGCCGAAAATATCTTCAACTTGACCCTGCCTGTTGATGAAAGCTTCAGTCCCATACAACCTTCACACCTTACCTGTCTGAGCACTGAAATAGCCTCTCCAGCAAACAGATTTAATTCTCCATTAGAAATGTCACCTTCAAAGTCATATATAGCTTTTGCCTGAAACAAAGAAAAGCAATAATGTAAAAACATACTTTTCAAGTTGCACTTTCAGTGACGAAGCTAATCGTTGCCACAGAATCAGAAAATTGTAAATATGTGTGAGCGAGTGATCTTGGATTTGGATTCGACAATCTTTCAGCTATATCACCAAGGTGACAACGTCAGGTCAATGTGACACTGCAATCTCCGGGTTGAAAGAGAGGTACCTGAGTGGGATTCAAACCATGATTGCCAAGGCCGGCAGATCACTGGGTGGACATGCTAATCATTGCACCCACCTGTGCCCCTTTTGTAAATGCTATGTGATGGAGACTGCACTAGCAACCCTCTGTTTCTGGTACAGTGCAATCCGGATAGCTATTAAAGGAGAAGTTTTGGATTATAAGGTTACAATCAGTTTTTTTACTTTCTTTAGAGTTGAGTTGAGTTGAGTTGAATTGAAATGATGTTTTACGTTGCAATGGCAATATTTCGGCCATAATGCATCTGATGTGCAAGGTGCACATCGAGCGAAAAGACATTTCATAAAAGGGATCGATAGAAAGGAAAGTGAAAGCAAAACACCTTGTACGACACGCATTGGGTTACTGAGGCCCTATTCTATCTACGTGACACCACATCCCTCCGCGGATGCCCCACGGGGTCTTTCTTTAGAACAATTTTCATGAATACTGCAAAAATCTGCAGAATTCATAACTAACACACAACTGAAACATGAACGAATAAGAAAACAACACACACAAAAATGGAAGAGCTACTTCTGATTGCTAGATTGTGCATGAATAAAATATCAAATTAGATATTATTGACATAAGTTCAAAAATATCAACATTGCCATAACATTTTTAAATGGCTTGAAATTTTATTGTGATAATCACAAAGAAGACCAGACAACCTTGGGCTCTAGTGAAATACAATGCCCGACGTTTCCAGCCCGGTACAACACACCACCGGACAAGTGATATTTTTAGTTCAGTTATCCGTGGACAACTAGAAAGATCAAATTCTCAAATTATACACAATAAATTGCAAAATCTGCATTTGGAAACAATCGGAAACTGTCAGAACAAGTGAAAAAATTCAGTTTCCTTGTATGGTGACAAGTTAGAAAAAGTGATATTTCAATAGCCCTGTAGCTGCAAGAAATGCTGCCAATTAACTTGAGCAAATCAATGGTTTCACATCTCAGTAATCTGAAATTTACCAACATCAAGCTGCAAAATTTCTCATGTCAAAACAAATGTGGAGAGTTTTTTGTTAAATGAGAATGCTGCAGCTTAGTCTCCTCACTAGTGGGACAGCTAGGTCAGTCGAACATCCGCCCAGGGATTTACTGGATGCAGGATTTCATGTCCACTACCCCAGTTTTGCTGTTGGGGACCCCAGAAAATTTGAAAAAATTGACGACCTTTGTGGAGAATTTATTTGTAATGACCTCTTTGTAATGACATGTTGACATTTCCAAATCTATAAATAGCATCCACTGTATTGAACATGTCAACTACCGGTACTTGAAGTTGAAGTGAGACCCATTTTTCTTACCAAATAAATAGTTGGTCCCCAGGACCCACATAAATATTTACTAGGGTAAAACACTGTCTGCCCATTCACTAAATTCCCAGTGTCAGAGTAATGGGCAGGAGGAGTGAACTTGATTTTCAGCAACTTTTCAGCTGTGCATACATGTATCATTTCCAAGGTGTGAGTCGATCACCGGCTGATTTACAGAGGATTCAAATCAACAACTATAAAAGTTGGATATATGCTCCTGAATGCTAAAATGGGTCCGGTGCTGTCTGTGTGAAATATATGACATAGTTTTTAAACTCACAACTATCAAGGCTGAAAAAATATGTAGACCAGGGCTCCAAGTTTGTGTTTTCAGTTACTTGCTGATACCTAAGTAAGTTTTAAAATTTACTAGCCACTTTAAATATTTTTGTCGCCGAAAACCAAATAAACTTGCTTGTTTTTGCTTCTTTTCTTTCGTTGCACATTTTCAGTAATATTACTTCTTTCGCTATCAAAATATGATGCGATTGATCGTGAAGTTTCTCAGTCTGTGCGCAAACACGCTTGCACCGTTTACTGGCGTAGATAAATTAAAGAACAAGTCATTAAAACGCAGTTACCTCCTTTGCTTAGTAACGCTATTTCCCAATTTTCGCTTTGGTAAACTTTCATTAGTGATCGATTTAAGAATCAACAAACTGTGTCCAACCAGCCAAAATTTGTCACTTGCTAAAACGCAAGTGTTTTAAAATATTTGGTCGCATTTTTCAGATTTTACTAGCAAAAGCAACCAATTCACTCGCAACTTGGAGCCCTGTAGACCCGGAGTGTGGACAATGAAATTCAATGCCCTTTCCTGGAAGGGAGACAATACATGTGTATTCCGTTGTCACTAAAATTAACATTTGCTCACTTGAAAAATCTTTACAATACTGCTTGGTGACATTATGACTACAACTAAACTGAATTCTTTAATTTCAAGTGTCACAGAAATCAAACATCCTCACCTAAATTTAATTAAGCATTGATTATGAATTAAGAATCAAGTTTTAAATCATATTTTAAGGATACCAGTGAGTTTAATCAAATTTGCAAGCAAGATCCACAAGACAGTAGCATGATCAAATCCAAGTAATGCATAATTACTGTCACAATCCAGATAATGGACATCAACAAATGAAATAATTATATTTAACATAATAACACTGAAATAATGCTGTGATAATTAAAATAATTGGCTGGTTGGTTTTGATTTATAGTAGAACTCTGCTATCTTTCAGCTTGATCTGCCCACTTTCGCCAGTTTAATGCAGGAGAAAAGCCAGTGGGAAGCTGGATGATTTTGATGTGTTGAAACCAGCGTGTTACGGCTGATACTGACGAACAAATGGTGCTACCAAAATGTGCCACATAATGATTACTGCACATAGAAGTATTAAGAACAACACTTGAGGTTGTCCTTATGAAGGTCAAATATTGGCATTGCTACGGTGCCAAACAGATGATTCGGCTTGGCTCCTACATTTGGAGGCCAGTAATACACAGGGCTGGCTAGCCAGCAGAAAGGGGAAAGTGCAAGCTCAGTGTATCTTATGAATCACACATGCACACAGGAAGCACCCATTCACAACAATTTCCAGAGTCGTGCTTGCGAAACAAGTGCTGCTGGGGCGGGGACAGACTTGCTTCGAGTCCTGATATTGTGGACGAAATCGTTGGCTTGTGTTACTAAGGATCAGATCCTTCTTATATTGTTAGTACTAAAAATTTCATTAATTAGTGCTTTAAGGCAAACTGATTAGGGAAGTACATTTTGAGACAACAGGTCTCTCATAAAATACAGTGAACCGTGAGTTTCAAGTGGTTGGACAACTGTAGTTGTACAAGAGACTAACATGTATACTTTAATTATGAGAAATGATTGGACTGAGTGATATCTCCATCTGTGTATCTTCATATTCCACGCCCCACTATACTCATCTTCTTCTATTCCCTCTTTTCTATCTCTTCCCCCCACCCATTCTCCACCTGCATGCTTTACTCTAGCCCTGCTCTCTCACTGCCTTCCTCAATTCCAACTTACTGAGTGATACTGAGACAATTCATTCAATAGGTTAAACTCATATCCAATACCGGCATATTTCAAAATATGATAGACATGATCTATAGAGCTTAGCTAGCATGACATTTCGAAACAAATAACTTGGAAGGAAAAAATCACACATGAATAAAATTCAGTGAAGCAGGAACAAAAGCAAGAATCACATTAGCATTGGTGACAGTGTCCGACGTAGATTTGTATTGTATGATGAGATTAAAACATGTCAGTTGACCTATCTACAGCGATCACACTGATGAGCAGAATAACAAGCAGGCAACAGATGGGGTCTACATATTAACATATCTAATTTTCAACATGTCCATGTAATATTCATGTAAAACTTGCAATACCAGGATGGAAATAGGAAAAAATGTTGCTGCGACAATCTTACAGCTATAATGTGAAGTCATATACTACCGACAAAAAATAAGGGAACTAAGAATTTGAATGCAGCTAATGTTGAGGTGGACGTGTGCAATACCGTGGCATTGCAGCTGAAAGCAACATCCAATCACAATGAAATTCCACATGATGTATGAACAACACATGATGCATGAACAACACGTGATGCACGTGCACACAGAAGCTAAACTGTGTCCACCTATTGGAGAACACACAATCCCCAATGCAATAGAGGTGAACACATGCTGAAAAATACCTCCGAGGCAGTATCCGCATAAAAAGACAAAATGGAGAATTGTGGGTATGATAGAGGGAGGAACACCACCATTGCCCGAATATTGGGTAAATCAAAAAGTGTAATTTCATGCATGTGAGACAAGTACCGTCAAATGATTGGGGTTGCAATAAGACCTGGGCGTGGTAGACCAAAATCAACGACACCTAGACAGGATTGTCTCATTACCTTATTTAATGGCCCTACGCAATAGGTTCAAATCAGCATCTGCTATCAGTAGGGAATTCCGTACAATAACTGGACGACGAACTTCAATATCAACCATTAAGGACCGACTTTATCAAGCCCGTCTGAAAGCAAGGCGGCCTGTGAAGGGTGTCATCCTTACAGCTCACCTGGGGTACCAAAGGTGTGGGTCAGCAGCATCAGGGACGGGCATTGCACCAGTGGCGTTACACCATGTTCTCAGATGAGTCAAGGTTTTGCCTCCGATTCACAGATGGCAGAAACTGTTGTTGTGGCGCCGTAGCGATACGGTATGCCAGAGCGGCAATTATTGACCATGATCGGTATGGAGGCGATAGTGTAATGGTGTGGGGCGGTATTACACATGACATGCGATCGGATCTGGTTTTCCTTAATGGACACTTGACTGGTCAGCGATATGTGGACGAAATTTTGCGTCCCTTCGTGGCTTCACTAGCTAGAATTATCGACAGGAATTTTGAATTCCAAGATGATAATGTCAGACCACATCGTACCCAAGTAGTCACCGATTATCTCAGACAAGAGGGCATATGGACATTGGACTGGCCCGCTATGTCCCCAGACATTTACCCTATTGAGCATCTGTGGGGCGTTCTCGGCCGGAGGGTGTACGCCAGGGACCCGGCGCCCGTCCACCTGGCCCAGCTTGGGGTAGCTTTTCAGGCGGAATGGCGGGCAATACAACGGGCAACCATCAGGAGGTTAATCAACAGTATGCCGTTAAGTAGTCGTGCATGTGTCGCCCAACATGGTGGACATACAAGATATTGACCTTCACGTCCGAAATTGATTTTGTGGACATTTAGAGCAATTACACATTCACTGTCATTTCATCAGTTCCCTTATTTTTTGTCGGTAGTATATGTAAGAAAAGAGCCTAAACTGAAGGAGTGAGAGCCACATCACCACGGTCTTGCCAACACCACGTTGGTGTCAGGGCTCCTGGCTCTCCGAGCTGAAAGAGAGGTACCCAGGTGGGACTCGAACCACAACTGCCAAGGCTGGCAGATTGCTCGGTCGACCCGCTAACCACTGTGCCATCCCGCGCCCTAAAACTGAAGCAGAAAGAGCTAAAAAATTGAGGAACAAACGAATGACTCATGAACAAATGAAACATTACATTTTTTACATAATAAATGAGTGAGTGATTTGGGGTTTTTACATGGTTTTCTGCCATATCACCATGGAATCACCAACATCACATCACTGTGGAGGCTCCTGTCTCTCCGGGCTGAACGAGGTGCCTGGGTGGGAGTTTCTCTCAGGTTATTGACAAAAATGTCTATTGAAGCATACATACCACATCCCCATTTATTATACACAGATGTGTTTGACAAAAATTTATCTATTTTCAACTATTTTACTATCCATCTTATCTGAACATATCCTATAAGCTTAGGTCCTGCCCCATGACTGTGGAATTATTTTTTCATTGATTAATAAATTTATTTTGAAAGCCTAGGCTTAAGCCAGTCTACAAATCAAGTCTAGCTAGCTTCTATTCCAAATTGTAGGGGCAGGGCTCATGAAGGAATAAAAATTAAATATAATAAAATAATTTAAAATATTTCATAGACTATTTGTTAGTCTACCTATATAAGCTTGTAAACAGAACCCTTGATCGTTTTACAGACAAAACATTGAGCCGAGTTTAAATTATGTTTTATAGGCATTTTCAGCCATAACGTAATGTGATGTGCAAGGTGTACATCGAGGGAAAATGTTTTTGTCGCCTTGTACAACAAGCACTGGGTTACGGAGGCCTTATTCTTCCCAAGTGATCTCCCCAGAGACCATCGAGGTGACAAATCCTGGAGATCAACTTGTGATCAAATCTGAATGTTGTCATTAGTAAACCCCTTGCGCCAACACTCTATTACAAAATCGGGATGACATATCACTGGCTGCTCAATAATATTGTCAGTCGGTAAACAAACTGTCTAATCTTATCTACTAGTAGGTAAAACCACAGCCTATATGTAATAAATCAATGAGGAACACTTCCTTATTTTCATTGATAACATATCATGATTTTTTTTAAGATATTGAAACTTTCTCTATCATAATTGCTGTACAGTATTAAATGCTAACAAAGCAATTATAAATCCTTTCTCAAGAAAAAGTAATTGATCGAGACCATATTTAACTTTCAGGATGTAAACAAAATCTGTCTATGCGAATGTTTGGTTGGGATTTGAACCACCATGTCCTGCAGGTTAATGGTTTGCTGTGCTAAAGAAGTAATTTTTCAGAAAAATACAAAAACAACCAATCATTCATAACACGATCCAAAAATCACCCATACATGTATTCATACATTAAACTTGCAAGATTCAAGTTGTGTCAGGGTTTTAAAATAACAAGGAAAATATTTCAGCCACAACACAAAACATTAACAGAGTTGAATTGAAATGATGTTTAAAGTTGCAAGGGCAATATTTCAGCAAGGTGCACATCGAGCGAAAGGATAGTTCATAAAAGGGATCCATAGAAAGGAAAGAGAAAGCAAAAGATCTCCAATTTTGTCACCTTGGACGACAAGCATTGGGTTACCTTGGCTTAATTCTATCTAAGTGACACCACGTCACTCCCCGGATGCCCCTTGGAGTAACAATATGCAGATTTGCATTCTTGTTATTACGATAAGCATAAGGCTACTGGGATCCAATTATGTCATGGTAACAGGGCCTGAGGCCCAAGAGATTCAAGTGTTCAGAGTGTGCACTTATAACATCAAAACAAAACATGCAATCAACAACATCAAAAGCAGGAAGGATCATTCAGGTAATACACTTACTTTTGCCATGTCAGACATGTCCGCCCAGTGACATCCTGGTGTATTACAATGACTGTTTTATCTTTCACATAGTTCATGCAGCAGCATGTGGGGTAAGGAACACAAACACAAGGAGGGGCTATTCACAATATAAACAAATCTAACACACTTTTATAAACTACTTCACCTCAAATATCGGCACATCCTCATCTTCCTAGCAGCCGGTAAGAAAACAGATGTTATTATTTTTCAACAAAGCAAAAACAACAGACCATGGATTAAATCATAAACAGATTATGATAAATTCATTGTCGACATGCTGTTTACGTTGCAAGTGCACTATTTCAGCCAAGACGCAATGAATTTTGTGAGGTTCAAACCAAAGAAAACATAGAACTCCATTAAAAAGAATGACGGAGAGAAAAATGAAAGCAACCATCCCCATTTTCTGGTCGCCTTGTATGACCAGCATTGGGTTACTGGGGCCCCTATTCTCTTCAAATGATACAACATCTTGCCCCAGAAGCCTTGTAGCCCCAAGGTGCTTTAACTTATAGACATATAACCAATACAAAACAGAAGACACACAACAATGGCAATCGTAACAGGCACCGACTCAGTATTCAGTGTTTTCAAAAGTTTAAATTCTTTTTTTCTTCTTTCCACTTTTTGTTTTCACAACCAAACAGTGTTAGGAATACAAAACGTGAGTAATACAAAGTAATGTGTAGTGCATAATGGTATCTTTGTATAAATTTTACAGAGAAACTACTAAAATATCCTTTCTAAAAACATTTTACAGAGCATAGTGCATGTTGCCTCTCTGTATTTCTCTTGAGGTGAAAAAGTGTTGATCTTATAGATCCAGAATGATAACATCAGTTGCGTTAATGTGCAAGACAATCTTTCAAGCATAATATGTAAACAATAAGAGAATGCCTAAGGGATCAGTCTTACGGAGGTTAATATTTTTAAATATTTGCAAACCCCTCCAGCCAAGAATGCAAAGGTGAGCTTAATCTTGTTTGTTTATCTTGGTCAACATCCCAGACGCATGCCTGAATTATAGACATCAACCTTTCACACACCAAATGAAAGTGTTGCTGAAAGATTTTATAGTGGTCCCTACATTTCAGCAACACAAACTGTGATAGTTTTCTTACAATGCTCTGATGACGCTGTAGTCTATCGCCCAGACCATAGAGCATACAAAGAAAATGGAGCCTGCCCAAGTCTAGATATTTAGCAAGTCTAGGAATTCTCAGCACTAGGAATATCTCTGGGCTCCTTCTCTGATGTTATTATTTTAGTTTTCTTTTCGTATTATGAACATAATTTTGTAGATTAAGCTTATTTCTGTGACTAATTGTTACTCTAATGACGCTGATGAAACTCTGCTTATGAAATCACAATCTTCACTTATATGGACACTCTTACCATGCTCCGATGACGCTGATGAAACACTGTTTATGAAATCAAAATGTTCAGTTATATATACACTTGCAAAACCTGCACAGAATGAACCTACGTTCATCATGAATGTGATTAATTATGTGTCTAGATCATGATGACGTAATCTCAAGGAAAATCTTCCACATGCAGCAGGGACTGGTATTGTACTCATACCCACCCAACAAGTACTGCACTTCCTCTATACGATACATTAGTCGTACTGCGCCCCCAAGAGTCTAGCTCTTTCTGACTCAGATTCTTACCGACTTACATCAAGTGTTAATGACAGAGAAGAGGACAGATACAGAAGTGGATGAATCAGCAGACAATGCATATTTAAACACAAAATTCAACGTCTTTCATTGAATATACTTTCAATGGATGAAATTAAAGAAAAAGATTAAAAATTGTACTCACTTTTTGAAATGCAACATATTTTCACATTTATTTTTATCACTTTTGATAATTTGGAATGAGTTTCCAAAATGTAACAGGGACTTGATCAATAAAATTTATAAATTGAAAATTTATAAATTATCTTTTTTGATACAAATGCAAATTCACCCACAAAGAAAAAAGATTCAGTGTTTCACTCTAAGAAATCCAAGACTTTCCTTCAGCCATATCGCCATGGTATCACCTATGCTAGCTAGCGATATGTACGTTTAAATGTTTAATCACATGAAAAAATAGCAAATGATTCCCAAAAATACGGAAATAAACTGGAGATTTTGTTGAATTTAAAAAATATGCGTTTGGCAGGTATGCAAGTCATCGGACGTATGCGCTCTATTTTTCGTGAGTCAGAAATGCATTTCCATGCGTCAGTGATGTTGGACTTTTCCAACCCTGGTTAACATTATCACTCAATCTCGTGAACTCTAAAGCATCACCTACTAGTACAGCTAAATGAGCTCAGTAAATCAGCAATGCTAAATACCACCCATAATTATACAAGCAAACCAAGTTATGATTTTAAAAACATTAAAACATATATTTCAAGAGAACATCACAAATGTTGTATCACCAGAAAGGTTTAAAACATCATGTGCAAAAGTTTTGAATACTTGTCAAGCATGAAAGAAGTCTTCTCCTTTAGCAACATTTCAAACTGGACAAGACGACCTACACAAAGTACTGGTACGAAAGTGATAAGGTTTGTTTTACTTGCATACAAAACAGCCTCTCTAACTCAAGTTTTGTATTTAGAATAAACTACTTCTTAAAGTTAGTGACTTACAGCTAGATTATTGTTTGATATGTAATCTTACTGAGTTTATCTTTACCACAATATCCTCGGATCTCTGATAGCGTATCTCTGGAGCAACCGCTGGAGTCATCTCACAATCTTCTTCAATCTTCTCTAAACCATAATCAAAGTTAGGTCCTTGAACAGGTACAATCTGGTCGGGGAGAGGACCCAGAGGTGGAAAAATGTCTCCAGGACTAGTCAGAAATACATCAGCAGGACCAGAGAAAACATCCAAACCTCCAGTTGGAAAAAAATCACCACCACTTGGAGTGACTGAAGCAGGTGAGAGAAGGTCAGCTGAACCTAGTGGGTCAAACTCATTCGAAACCATGAAAGTAGGTGCAGGACCTTGATGTGGATCAAGAGCTGGAAGTGGTAGACCTGGGGGTGGTAGATCTGGAGGTGGTAGATCTGGTGGAGGTGCATCTTGAGGTGGAACATCTAGAGGCAGTAGATCTGAGGGTAGCAAATCTCGAGGTGGTACCTCTGGTGGAGGTAGATCTGGGGGTGGTAGATCTGGTGGTGGGAGATCTGGAGGTGGTAGATCTGGGGGTGGAAGATCTGGTGGTGGTAGATCTGGGGGTGGTAGATCTGGTGGTGGAACATCAGGAGGAAGAAGACCACTGCCGTCATCCAGTCGAGTGAGTAAATCCTGGGTGAAATCTGGCGGTGGAGGTGCCACACCAAAACTGTCATCATTGAACCAGTTCTCTATATCGTCACTCATTGCGGCACCAGATCTCGATTCTCCTACTTATGATATCCTTGGTGAACACAGGTGTCTTTCCTTGATATTCTACTCACTGATAGCCTATTGTCTTAAGCTCTACTTTAGCCGAGACTCAACAGCAAAACTATCTCAAATTCAGGCGTGTGCGATATATATCCTGTATTGCGCTTCCTCGTTCCTTGTGACATGAAGAATTTTTTTTTTTAACTCCAGTACTCCAGGATCATAAACCACCACTCAAGATGCTTCACTGCTAATAACTGTGATGATGATGAATAGAGAGTAGCGATAAACGCGTGCTTGTCGATGCTTCTGATAGGTGAACATCGGGTAAACTTTGGTCATATCACCTTATCTGGACAGGTTATCAGTTTCATATCCATAGAGATACAAGCATAAGAATCACTTCAGATGTTATCACTTTAAGTCTGGCCTGTTTACTTACAAGTTCAAGTCTATCAGTACTGCAAACTGTACAAGTTATGTTTGACAAAAACCCAAACATTCCTTTTGTTCTTGTCAACCATTTCTTTGGGCTTCTCCACCTGATTCACGTCCACTGTTCAAAATTATGACCGACGTCCGACAGAATTTAGAAACATTACAAATAATGGACTGCTCAAAAACTTCATCAAGGAAGTTCATCCCAAAGCAAGTTGTTCACATAATATATCTCTAGTACATACAGCCAAGTGAAATTAATGAGCTGATTGTTCTCCTCAAGAGTGGGTTCCTCAATCTGAGTACTAGAAATGCTGCATATTTGTTGGCTAAAACTGTATCAATGCAGGGCTTTTCATATATGGAGCGCGATTGTGCTAGCACCCCTTAAATCTTGTCGACGCACACAATTTATGGCACTCCTTAATTTACAAAAGGGCATTTCCATGTGAAGGACATACATTTTGACAACTTTTTTCTATATTTCCAGAATAATTCCCATTAAAATTATTTCTAATACTGGATAACTCAAGATACCAACCTGAAGTTAAAACATGTATAAAACAAGATCTTTTAAATTGTCTTCTCCTTTGGTGACAAGTTCAAGATCATCCATATATAAAAGTTGTGTAAAGGGTGTTAGGGATCTATGCTGCGGAGGTCCAGGATGGTAGCCCTCCTCCTTGTTGAGCAAAAAACTCAAAGGGTTGAGAGACAAAGAGAAAAGCAGTGGACTAAAAGAGTCGCCCTCAAATATTCCTCTGTTGATTGAAATGGATCCCGAAGTCTTCATCTTCCCTTGCGTATACATCTCAAAATGGGTTGACCAGCAACTCATTAAAGAATTGAGCAAAGCTAATTGAGCAAAGCTATGAATCGCCAAGGAAGGCCAATACACTGTAGCGACTTCAGAATCCATCATGAGGTACAGAATCATAGGCTTTTCTGTAGTCTATCCATCACATGGAGAGGTTACGATGATGTGTTTTAGCATCTTCTGGAATTGTTTTCTGGACCAACAACTGATCGTTGCATCTCCAACATCCCTTTCAAGCACCCTTTTGTTCCAAATAGATGGCATCGTTGGAACTACAGTAGGATGACACCATCCGTGTCAAACATCCAGTAAATAGTTTGTATTGAGTATTCAGACACGTGATTGGGTGTTAGTTCTTTGGATCCGTCAAATCACCTTTGTTAGGGAGGAGTTTTGGACGTCCTTTGCAGAACCATGGAGAGACTTTCCCCCGTATCCAAAACTGAATTATAACAGTAAAAATGGCTGAACACTTGGGAAGAGTTTCCAAAACCTGTTTCGAGTACCATCAGGGCCAGGAGCTGTATTCGATTTGGACTTCTCGATTACAGCTCTGAGACAGTCTTCTGTGATCACAGTAGCAAAGGGGCTTGGAAGTTGATAATGAATGAGATCACTGTAATCTGCTACCCATGACTCCGCAAGGTTACAGTTGCCGGGTGTAGACCACAACTGTTCCCAGAACCTTTCAATGGATGTCATGGGTGGTCCTTCAGAATTAGTTTTGTTATTATCATTTAACTGTCTGTAAAAACCTTTTTCATTGGAAGAAAACAATCTATTTTGATTTATGAACTTTTTTCGCTTCTCACTTCTTTTTCCTTTCTGTTCAAATCTTGAGCTTTGCCAGCCCACAGAACTTTTTGCTTTGTGGTCTTGTACTTTTTTTTTTCCATATCGACTTTTGTTGCTCAAACATTTTGGCCTTTGAATTTGAGACAAAGCTCCAACCAAGATATTAATTTACGAGTTTCCTTAATTTTAAGCTGGAAACGATTTGACTTTTTAGTTTTATTGCTCTTATTCGAAACAGGTTTTGAATCCTTGTATAACTCCTGAAGAGTTCCAACTGCAGCATACACACAACTGTTTATGGTGAAAAGGGAACTGTCCATGTCCAGAAACAAGGAAATTATTTCATTCAGGTTCCTTATTTCATCCGGTGGATATTTCATTCGTGAAGACTTTAGTGCAGGACGGTCATCAATTGGTAAATTTGAAAATATATCATAAAAAGATTTAAACAATTTAAATACATATAATTTAAACAATATATACATTGGATCCTGCACCAAATCATTATTTGATTGTAAAGACAAATTATTATTATTATTATTATTATCTAATCTGCCTCATTATTATTATTGTTGTTATTATAATATTATTATTATTATTATTATACACTGGTAGTTGTAAAATCTAGTATCAGTTTCAATGATCTGATACAACAGATATGTCTGTTTCCTGCACACATCAGCAGAGGTCAGTGAAGGATTTCCTCCAATACCGTAACCTGGGAATAAGTCTGAATACAATGATTGCATGCAAGTTGAGGAAAATAGCCTCACTGCTTTTAATTCTATTCTGTTACTCCTTATTCCTCAGTTTGTTATTTCAAGGCTGTTAGATTTTAAGCATGCCGAGTCTAACTGAAAGAATTTGCATAAATTTTGTTTGAAGTTCAACAACTAATGAAAAATTCTGTAATATTTGATTTTTAACACACAACAGTTCTGCCTTGCACATTTCCATTTTCCTGCTCAGGAAATGTTTCAAACTTTAACTTTCAAAATCAGCTGGTACTGCAGTCGCACAGTTTTTCTCACAAGTGTTAACCTGCAACATGCGGAATTCAGGTTTTTTTTCATCAATATGAATACATATCATCTTAAGTTCAAAGACCTCTGATTTCAATGCCATTAAGAAACTCACAACAGAAAAAAATCCTTGACCATGCCCTACTATCTTGCTGCAAAAGTTGCGAAACTTTAAGAATATTTTCACTATCAGTTTTATTGCTATGATCGAAGGACCAAAGATTTGAGCTTTTGAGTGAGTGAGTGAAATGGATTTTTACATTGCAGGGGGCAATATTTCAGCCATAGCGCAATGTGATGTGCAAG